>JAUZNK010019491.1:0-21185 GCA_035046665.1 Euphysa ruthae
ATATTTTTGTATAACCATTTAATAAAGTTTTAAATTATGGAAAAATGTAATAAAAACACATTTTATTATAGCTGCAAATGTTTCCTATTTTCTCCAGGCTTGTCATAATGTAAAGGATGTGCCAAAATTTGGGCTTATATAATAATTACAATCCAATGAGCAAAATTAAAATCATATTTCTTAAAAAAAATACCCGAAAAGTATACCCCGGCAAAATATTTAAAATGATTCGGTACTAAAAATAATTAAAGTTATTAAAATTTCAGTTAAATATTATGTACTAATATATTGTTGTTGCTGAGCAACATAGTGACGACAACAAAACTTAACTTAAAATCTCCCACTTAAAAAAAAAATTTTTTCGGCCATGGTAGTATATTTATAAAGAGTTTGCTATTTTCCCTATTAAAAGTCGCAACCCTATTAAAAGAATAATAAATCCTGAAGACTGTAATCTATTTACATAGTTAGTGTAGTGGGTGACATGTTAAAGACAGTGAGTTTAAAAGTAGTTTGCTACGAATAATAAAATACGAATTTTATTTAGTTGTAACGTTATCGATTTTGACAATTTACTCTTACATTTTAAAATTGATCAGTATTCTTTATATTCTTCATTTCACAGAGAGCAGAATCTTTCTCTAACATATTTTTGAATTCTCGTCGCGAACTTCAATTAAATTTTATAAATTACACAGAAACCTATAAAAATATAAGAAAATAGTGTTTGAAACGGATAAAGTTTTGAAATAATAACCTGTGTTCTGATTTAAAAATTCTCACCTAATAACAATAATCTTTTTTACAAAAAGGACCTTATCACACATATAACATAAGTAGTCGTCGGTTATGTCCCAGCCCTAGTTTAAGAGAATTTTCATAAGAATTTTCAAAATTCCCAATGGCTTTTTAAACTGTTTCTACGGAAAACAGGACAAAAATCAATTCAAAATATTTTTAGAGTAATGTTTTACCATTAAAATTTGATAGATACCAAGCTAAAATGTTAGTTTTAATAATTAGATATTGGAAAATGTTTTAATGCTTTATAGATGTTCCTTCGAAAACATTTTTCTACGTTTTATTTTATTTACCATCAAATTTCTTTAGTAGTGTTATGAGTTCATCAAAACTTCAGAAGAGTCTCTAACATTACTTCTGTTGTTGATTATGAGTTGCATATAAAGCGTTTTTTTAATGATATGAACTCCAAGATATCTCAAACATACTTTGGTATGATATGCTGACGTAAGCTGGAAATTCAACAACGTATCGAAGAAGCAGACGACGGTGTACTTTCAACACACATGTTGTTTGACCATTGTTACGAAAAAGGTGCAAAGTATGTAGTATAGGGTATTACACCTTGTACTAACCAACCATCTTTTTTGAGGGGCGTGCTCACTGGAGTAATGTTTCCAAAAACATATCTTTGTGTGTTCTCAGATTTATTACGTTTTGAAAAGGATCTTGCCGTATCTTTGAAATATGGCTCACTCAGTTTTAGAGTTAATGAATTTACTGAGCTGTGGAGACTTATGGCACGAAAAGATGATATTGTTGATCTGTAGCTGCCGGATTTTGGTGAATTAATCGGCTCAGTGGAGTTACACTGCCCTGTTGATAGCCTCTTTAGGTAGGATTTTTGTCGCAACTCATTTCTGTCACATTGTGAGCGGACAGGTTTTGTGAGCATTTTCTATCCTAAATTTTTAATCAATTTTAATAAATTTACTTTTTCCCTTATCTAATATATATTTTTAAAATATGCTAACCGCAATGAATATTTAAAAAAACTAAAGAAAAAAAAAGCATATTTTCAAATATCAAATATATTCGTGAATAGCAATTAATGATTAATAAAAAAAGACGTAACGTTGTGTTTTGCGTTTCATTGTTATTTCGTTACCATGTCAAATCTCAGAAATATGAATATATGATCATGTCTAAATTCAATGAAAATCCCACGACGTGTATGAATAAAGCTTATACTCGATTATAACCCAAAATCTATTCAGCTATAAAGATTGATTAATAGAGTAAAACCTTTTTAAAAATAAGTATCATGACTAGAGTTTAATCTTTTATAACAATTGAAAAAATATATTAAGATCAACCGCAATAAAATTTATAAAAAATTATTTAAACAAAAAAGAGCTGGTCTGCGCTAAATCTCAGCTAACGAAACTTCATGTCTTGGTTGATAAATTGGATATGAGGAATTATTCAACAGAGAAATCTCGTTGTAGTAATTGAAAGAGATTTTTTTTTATCTTACCTAAATAAAATAGAGATAAAACATATTTTGTCACAGTATAAAATTTTTCAATTTGGAGCGACATGACTGACTGAGAATATTATAGCTAGTTTTGTAAAATTAAGTTAAAAAATTCACCTGATCTCTATCAGATTACCAAAAAAAAAAAAAAAAACTGAAAAACATGAAACAAATCCTGAAAACTGAAAAAAATAAAGAGAAAAAGAAGCTGGGTAATCCGGATGATAAACTCACAAACATTAAAGAGGATTTATTTCAAATGAAGATCAGTGAAACTTATGGAGTTATTGGGTCTGTTTATGTTTATTTTCGATCTAACTAAAACAGTTTTTATATAAAATTGAATTTAAACAGTTATTGTTTTACTCAATATAATTTGAAGAGGTAAGCTATAAACCACCTCAACTTTGCAAATGAATCTCCCGAAATTGGATAGTGCCACAAACACAGTCGTCGTGTCATGCCCACGTAGTTATCCTTAGAGTGTCGCGTCACGATTCTACAATAAATTCTGTCTTGTTTATGGAAAATCGAGTCAATACATTCATAAAATTTAATACAAAGTTGGTAGATCTGCAATATGCGTGTATAGTTTTTCTTCAATTGAAATTGAGACTTGATACAGTGGAATCTCTATGAAGCGGACACCATATAAAGCGGCCATCTCTTTAAGACGGACAGTACATCAAACATCGGATAGATTTTCAGTCAAACTCTTATGAAAAAATCTCTACAAAGCGGACAACGATAAAGCGAACGACTTAAGTCGGACACTTTGTCGTGCTCCAAATGAAAAATTTGCATTAAAAAACTTTCTTTAAAATGGGCACTGGATTAAAAACAAATTTCATGTACAAAAGTCATATTTTCTTTTAAATTTTTACTACGTACAATATTTTGTTTTTTTTGTTTATACTTTTATACCTTTTTTGATGCTTTTCTTCCCATTGGATCAGCGCTGATATAATAAACGTATACTGAAATTTCGAGTCCGTAATATGCACCTCAAATCACACACTTCAAATAACTTTACATTTTACCGAACAAGTCGGAAGAGTAAGGAAGAGCTTGAAAACTTTGCATACGTTTTTCGGCATATGGTCGCCAGATTTTCCTTCAATTATTACAGCCACGGCATACTTGTCATATTCAATTCCATCTTCACATTTTAAATAAAAACTTCAATCTCCGAATTTTGCTGTCAATATAAACCTAGAAAATAGGTAAATGCTTATTTTGAAGTAGCTGTTTAAAATGAAGCTACAATTAACAGACAAAATAACTCAATAACAAATATAATGGTCACTGATCTTCATTTGTAGCTGTTATTTTGGCAGAAAAGATAACCAAAACAACAACTTGCCATAAACTAGCAAAAAAACTTTTTCGCTTTATGAAAAGGTGAAGTGTTTAAACTTTGCTAAAGGTAATCAGGAAACTTGCAGAAATATTGGAGATTGCGAAAACTGCTACCGCAAACATTATTAAAGGAGGGAAATATATTCGTAACTAACATGAATTATTTCGTGAAGAGTGTAAGAAAAGTAATCGCCCAGGTAAAAACCAAAAATAACTGAAAATTTATACGAGTTGTATCAGAGATCTCGTGCTTCAAATGTTTATCCAAATGAACCAATACTACAAGAAGAGACATTCGCGATGAGAGAAAGGCTTAAGGAAAATAGCCTTGACGAATTTAGTGCCTCAGATAGGTGGTTAGATGCATGGAAAAGTGTTTACGCTATTAAAGAACGTCAAATGTTTGGCTAGCTTGATTATCTATTAACCTTGGAAAAATCTTTTTAATACTAATACATAAACTATTATTGTGATACTCCTCGATTACTAACAATAGTTAGTTGAATCCTAATTTTGTATTTATACTTCATAAAGATATCTCGAGATTTTAACAAATTATTGAAAAAAATTCTTAAAGTAGACAAAATTGAAAATGGAAAAATGTTGAAAATCGTATAAAATGAATTCGCTGGAAAGTACGTTACTCTTTAATAGTAAAGGAACAAATAACATACACTCCCTCAGTGTACCAGTTTAGAAAAATTTGTGTATGATTTAGTGAATGTAGCAAAATTAATTGAATTAAAAAAAAAAAAAAAAGGATGTCTACTTCAAAGAAAATTAAAAATTGACATTTTGGACATACAAAAACTAACAAAAATATTCTAGTATTCTCTAAAAATTACAACAACGTTTATACCACCTGCTCAAAATCTTCTAGAAACTAGAGCAATCAATGTTGAAGCAGAAAATCTAGCGAAAAAAAAAAATTTTATTCAGACAATCTCATCGAAAATTTAGCAAAATCGAATTTATAACAAGGATAATTTTCAAAACCTTCCTTGCAGATAAATGGCTCCATCAAGATGTGAGCTAGGGAATGTTAGAAAAACTTGAAAGAATAATTGCAACTACTAGAGAAAATTTTTAAAAAACAATATTGACGCAATAGAATGATTTTCAAACATCAAGTTTAAACCAAAACGTGTCTTTATCTAATTAAACGGAAAAAATTAAAAAACAAATAATTGAAATTAAAAGAAAAAAATGGATTCCAAATAAAATTTGAAGTAAATTTTCAACTTTTTAGATGTCACATTTAATTAACGTAAAACTCTTACTTACCATATAAGAAACCAAACGATACATTGTTATACTTTAACACTGACTCTAACCACCCTCATGAAATATAAAAAGAAATACCTATATCAATAAACAAGATATTGAATCATAAAAAATCCATGAGCAAGTAGTAAATGCATCTCAATTTTGAGTTAAAACTCGTTCCTAAAGCTAAACCATTAAGAGCAAGAAAACGGAAAATCATATGGTTTAAATGGCCATATAACCCTCCATTTAATAGGAACGTTTTTAAATTTAATCGACAAACAATTTTCTTGCTCAAAAAAATTACGTAAGTTTAAATTAAATTAAACTTCTACAAATCATCTCGTAAAAAAAATCATACCGAACTATTGAACAAAAAAAAAGGAATTAAATATCAAAATGCCGTCATGAAATTATTTTTGTAAAAACCCCTGCTGCGCTGGAACCCCTCCTGCGCCAGCAAAAGGTTAACAGCTTGCAGTTCCAACTCGACTATAGTGTAGAGTTTTGCAATAGAATCATACCACAAGATTTTATTAGTTATGTTGAGAAATTTTTACTGGCATCCCATTAATGCGTTTTGTCAATTTTATACAACTGCTTTGCTAACTCTCACTTTTGTAAATTTTATTTCAGTGAATTATATTTGCAATAAAAATATCTATTTTCTTTCCAAAAAACTCGTCCAAATAGAATTATAGTTATTTTGATTTTTTACCCTTTTTTTTTGCCCAAGGTTTAACATTTTTACAGGTGATGTAGTTACCAAGTTAGTTAACTAAGTTGGATTTGTAGATTTGAGAGTTTGGGATACGTTAAATTTGATTTAATTAGATTAATTGAAGCAAGACAATCGTTTAAAATATATCTTCATTTTTCAATTAAGACATTTTGATAGATAGATAACCACGTGAAATAATTTTTAAAGTTGAATATTCATTCTGCTTGAATGTTGATGCTTGTGATTGAATGGTATTAGGTGGATTTACTGTATTGAGTAAGGAATATCATAAAATTTAATGGAATAAAACGCAATAGTTGTGAGGGCGGAATTAAGTAATGACATTTATTTTTTTGAATAGACTTATAGAAAGTGAAATAGATTATGACTTTGCGGAATCGAACTTTAATGAATTAAATCTAGTGACCGTGACTGAAAAAGGATCGGGAATCAATAGAATTGATTGGCAAACGCATAAATTATTATGCAGAATCGATTAGTAGCTCACGTGGCATTTCATCAACATATATATAAGAACATTACTTTTCATGAAAAGTTTGACTAGCACTATCACTTTACGCATCTAAATTTAAATTTTCGGTCAGTTAATTTCGCATGTAAAGATTTCAAATTGATCAATATACTGTCCAGCCTTACACATATTATATAGTTGTAAACCAAGTCTAACACTAATTTACTCATTTTACATTTTACATTTTTAGCGTTTCTAGCCTCAAACTTCCTTTCTGTTTTCTATTTTCTTCTTTTATTACTGGTTCCAATTTATATCCATGATTCTTTTCAGGCAATGTTAAGGCACTGTGTAAATTCTTGTATCGGTAGTAGAACCTTTTTTCTGCAGTGTGTGATATTATAATTAATTTCAATAGAGATTATGATAAACTCAATAACTGGGTATACCAATAGAAATTAACCTTCGATCCTGTAAAATGTTGTTCACAGAAAATGTTATTTTTTCAAATAAATAGGAATTACAATCATTGCCATATTTTCCGACGCTATTATCAAATTTTGGTACAAATTTACATACGACGCATGTTGTGAAAATGATTTTCTTGACCAAAATCGCAAAAATGGTAGCAAACCCAAATGGTTACATACTTGCCAATTTCATCCCTTAGATCCAGAAAAAAATTTTTTTTTTTCTAATTTCTAAGTTCTAAGTCTATAAGTCTTTTAATCAAAATATAAACCTAAAGTTGAATGTATCAAGGGCAGTGCATCTATATTTTACCTGCTTGTGATATTTTTGTTTCATTATTAAAATTTGCTTATATATGTCATAATATTATTGTAGCCATACCACGTATTTTCATTCAAACGCCTATAACCCGAATCACAGCACAAATTTTCATTGGCTGAGATATTAACCGTAATATTCATTTTAATCCTGATTTACCGTTAAAAAGTTGAAATGCATGCTCAGAAATAGTTTTGAGAATTTTTTTGGTCAGTACTGACGATAACATTTCGTAATCTAGTGGTTAACATTTCCCGCTGCGAGACAGAAAGTCGGGTGATTCAAATCCGCATGATAACCATTTTTTTACATGGAAGCGATAAACAAATTATGCTTTATCCAGTCCTAAGCCACTTCTGCTGCTGTAATGGTTTATAATTTTTAGTATTGTGTGAAATTATTCAGAATATCTATCTATATTTCTGCCACCTAAACAGGCATCACGTCACCGTAATCACTTAAATTTGTTTTATGAAGCAAACTATTCATAAGCATTTATCTCATTTATTTATTGCGTGTCAAAACTTGGAACTAATCAGATCACCATTTACAAAAATCGTCATCATTGTCTATATTTAAAAGGTCACAACTAAATTTCTAATGATAAAAAAAAATCAGGCTTTAATATTTGTGTAACAAAAGGTCTCAAGGTTCTTTCGCTTATACTTTTTTTCTATTTTACACCATTTAAGCAAGTCTACCCTTATAGATAAATGAATGGATTGACTAGTTGTCGTTATTTTAACAGTGTCACTAAATTTAAATTTAATTACAAAATGAGTCATAAAATTGAGTAAAACTTGGCTATAAACTTCTTGAACTGTTAAAGACATTAGAGTTTAAGCATGACATGTTTATTTTGATTGAAAATTCTGTCATTGTTTTGTGTTGAAAATCTATTTCTCGATAAATTAATATTTTTTTAAAGTTGGCATCCAGCAGATTTAAACACTTTTGTTTTCCTTATAGGAATTTTGATAGATGAGGATAAGCTAAACTAAACGCTATTAGAAATAATTTTTAAGAATTTACCGGTTGAATATGCTGAACACATTTCATCCTTAACACAATTTCTTAAAAAAAAAAACTAGCGATTAGTATTCTTTAGTTCTGCATTATTTAGGGACTTTTATTATTTGCCAATGAATTTCGGTTAGAGTTCGAAAAATTTTTTCAAGAAGCAGTGTTTGGTGATTGAAAATGTGTTATCAGTACAGCCATTCTATATATTTGGCTGATACAATGTAGACAGGCGAGGGATAACCGCACGAGTCCCTTGCTCCTCTAATTACATCACTTCAACTCAATAAATGAAAACGTTGTATTCACTGCACATCTGCAATTATAAACACTATTATACAATTATATAGTATATAATTATACTATAAATTATATTAAAAATAGTTCCGAGCACTTCCCTATTTTAAATGAAAATAATTGCGATCCTCTTCAAGTGTTCATGAAAAGCTTCCCCTCCTCTATTTGGAAAATGAGAGCATTCTTTAGGTTTTTCAAATCACTATGTTTTAATACATTAAAAAAAGGGAAACAAGTCTCCGGTATTTATACGTGGCTTGGCAGCTGTTATTATTATAAAACATATTCATACAAGATAATAAATAAGCTTCAGCAAAGAAATATTCTGCTGCTATCAATGTTTTCCTGTTATATTAGCAAAAATTATAATAAAATGTAAAAATAAAAATGATTACAAACTAAATAGATTTTAAAATATTAAGTATTAATTTAGCGATTTCTTGAAAGAGGTAAAGTTTTTTTTTTTTAAGTAGATTGTTATATAATTTTGCAACAGAAAAGCGAAAAGATATTTTTGAAAGTTTCAGTTTATATTAAAGAAGTATAAACACATTTGTTATTTCTCGTGAGAAGTAAAGCTAATTATTGAAATTGTTACAACTTTCTTTGTTTAGGCATTTCTTCAAAAACAAATACTTATTCTTTTTAAACAAATGAAAAAAATCTGTTTTAGGTAATCTGTTAGCAATTACAGCTATCCATTTCTATCTTTTTCATTAGAATTTCTTAATGTAGCTACACAGAAACAAACTATTTATAAGGCCTGCAAAAATAAATTTTCTAGGAAAGTTTTCGGTATCAAAATTGATTATAGGAAACTCTCAGAAGCTGCATACAAATTTAGAAATAAATATATTTTGTCAAATTTCGAAATATTTGAAAAGTTGTTATTAGACCTTTAATTTAATCTTCAATTTTTATTCATTAGCACAACAATTTTTGCTTAACTGTTCAAGTCAAGATTAGCTGGTCGATTAGAGGAATATTTAACCTCTCTGCGAAGCATTTATTCTGAAAATAGCGCGATTTGTTTCAAACAATTCATCTTTCTTGCAAAAGCTGGAGCTCATTATCAAATTTCTTTATAGTAAAGAAGTTTTTCTGTTTGCTGACTCCGCAGAAAATTCGTGACTAAATTATTGCTTATTTTTGATATTTTTCTCGCCTACACATTTCTTTAACAATAACATTTGAATAGTAGAGAATAATTCAATCAAGACAATAGTTACCAAATCAAAACCAAATCAAAATAACTTTCAACACTGTCAACAAAGAATTATATTCAAAAGTTAAACAAAAGAATTATTGAACTCTCCTAAAGGAGCCTTTCTTTCCGGCAGCTATCAGTTATTTTGATTTAATTTTTTCGAAATTATTTGCAATGTGAAAGAGATTCAATGGAAGTTAGGCTATCTCCGTATGTTTGGATGTCTATCCCACGCGCAATTTTCGGGAGATAATAAAGTACCTATATTATTTTTATAGTATTGTAATTGTCTCTACTTGTGTTTAAAACTTTAATATTATTGTTATAAATATGAATAAGAGGGTTCATTTTCTCACAAACTGAAGAAAGAAAAGTTTTTTCAGTATTTCATTTTAAGTTTCCTGAAAGACTCAGGGAAGAAGTAGTTGTCGTACAGACTACCATTAAGTTGCACCTTTTCTCTCAGGCTCAGGGAAGAAGAATTTGTGATACAGACTGCCATAAATAAGTTCCACCTATAAAAATATATATATTATATAAATAAAGGGCAAATCATATTATTGGACGATTTTCCAGAAAAAAATTGTTTTAGGTAACTACAATAGAATTTGTAGTTGTCCTATTATTATAAAATGAATTTTTAATGTCATTTTTAACGAAGTATATAATTATTTGTCTGATATTCATTTGAAACCCAAATTTGGGCTCGTTTCAATTACAGTATTTCAGACGCATATTTGATTATAACGAAACAAACAATTTTTTAAGATAGTTTAAGTCTTATCAAAATAGGTCTTAAATGGTAAAACATCGCAAAAGCGAAGCCAAAAAAGAATTTAGTGACACCAAAAAAAAAACAACAACAATTTACAGTTGAAAAATGAAAAAAAAAAAAATGAAAAAATGGAAAAGTCAAATTCTAAGAAGAGAAGAATGAAAATACATTAAATAAAATAAATAATTTTGAGCAAAAGAAAGAAAATATAAAACCATTGCAAGCCTCTTATCAGGAAAATTTAAATCAAAATATTTTTACAACCTAGAAAACCTTAAAAACTTAAAAACTTAGAAAGGTAAAAAAAGATCTTATTGAAGCTGATAAGATGACCAAAAACATCACCGTGTTCAGCGACCGAACGTATTTACACCTTTTGCCACTTTACACTTAATTCGATATTTGGAAAAGTTTTTTTCTTTTCACGCTTTCTTTCTTTATAATAAGATAGGGAAATATATTCGCTTTAAAATGATAAATAATATGTTTACTTTAAATATCTCTTCATCAAGATATTGATTTTTTTTTTTAAACCATGGTTTTATTTACACTGTTTTTCCTCCACGTTTTTTCGATCTTTTACCGTGATGCTGTGGATGAAATTAAATTTTCATAAGCCTACAAACAGCAAAAAATAAATCAAGGTTAACATTATAAAGGAAATCAAGTATTTGATGCTAGTAATGGCACTTGTTGCTCGAGGACTCCTGTTCAAGAAAAGGGTTTCAATTCCAAGAGGTAAATTTAAAAAATATTTGGAAAAATATCTAAAAAGGAAGCTTGAACATAAAGAAAATCTTTCTCATGATTCTGTTAGGCCCTCAGTACTTATTGATTTTTTGCGTTACCTTAAAGAAAATAATACGTTTTATTTTAAAGTTGAAACTAATATTGAAAACATTCCCTAAAATCTTGCAAATTTAGATTGTTTTAATAATGAACGTGTAAGTCAGATGGTATATATTTTCACATTGAAAGAAATGAAATAGACGTATTTCCCTTGAGTACAAATAGAAAAAAATCTAACGGAACTTCTCTAATTGAATACAGAGATGAACTTACTATTTCACTTTGTAAAAGAGAAACACCATTATCAATAATTTTGTGCTGAACTACTGTTACATCCCTTTTTTTTCCTGCAGGAATGTTTGGGTAGCTCAAAGACATATATCAATTACCCCGAATCAATGTTTTAATCAAACTGTACTTAATTATGCGTGAAAATGTGCATATGATAATGATTGTTTAGTTTTTGTACAGTATATGGAGCAACAGCTATAAGAGTTATATCTTAAATTAATGCTGCAAGTAAAAAAGCTCAAGGATCATTAACAGCTGAAGAATTGTCTAATAATTACGAGCAAACTACTAATATGTTAATACAAAATCAAAAAGCTTATAAATTTTTGTCTGAGATAAATGGTACACCTTCCTATTGGAATCACTTTCTTTATCAAGTCCTAGAAATTGTACGTCAATTAGGATTACTTAGTTACTTTTTAACACTTTCATGTGCTGATTTAAAATGGAATGAATTTGTTTATCTAATATGTAAGCAGCAGGGTTAATAATTATATGATAAAGAATTTAAAATCATATCCTATCAAAAAAAATGTGAAGTTCTGAATTCCAATCCAATAACGAATTTTAGGCAATAGCAGTATAGAGAGAAATATCTTTTGAAATCAACTGTTGTTATTGAGTTTCTTGGAAAAACAATAGATTATGCAATTTGCAAAGAATTTCAGTTAAAGGCTAGTCCTCACGCTCACTCTGGGTAAAAGATTTTCCTCAACTAGATAAAGAGAACCCATATTCATTAATTCAATTGATAAATCTATAAAAGTAAATATGTCAGATAAATATTTTACAAATATCAACCATTGTTTCATGAAATGATAAGAACATGCCAAATTCACTCTCACAAAGAATAAGACATTTGCCTTAAATTTTCCAAGGTATTTTATAGATCAAACGATTATTGCAAAACCATTTGTGGGAAATCAGGAAGTTCGAAAAAAAAGCAATGAAAGAATAAATAAAACTATAAAGAAATTAAAAGATTATATTGAAAAATTTATTGACTCTAGAAAAGTCAATATTTATGATAGAGAAAAAGAAAACTTCACTTAGTTTTGAAGAGATGAATGTACAAACACATCAAAAACTTTCACCACAATCATGATACATAAATAATTATTTTTAGGAAAGTTTTTTGACTTGGAAAGCTAATACGAATAGAGAACCCGTTCTTTCAAGTTTTGGTGTTGTAAATTACCTATGTGCTTATATGTCAAAGCATGAAGATACTATAAGTCAATCAATGAAAGAAACAGGCAAGTGCTGCTAAGGAATATAGAATATAGCAACAGCTTATTCAACAAAAGAAAATGTTTGATTAAAGAATGTGTTTATCTTACCTTACCTGAAATATGGTTGAGAAAAACATTTCCTAAAGTAGTTTTTGCAAACAGTAATGTGCGACTCTAAACGCGTAAAAATATGTTTAAGCAAAGAAAACTTGGAAAAATTGATTCAGATTCTACAGATACAGCCTGTTCAGTTAATTGAAGAAATTCTGACAGAAAATCACCCTGAGTCATCAGTTACATTTCTAAAATAATTGATTTAAAAAACATGAAACTTCGCAAAGTCAAGAAGGTTTTGAGATTTTATCAGCCAAATCAACCAAAAATATCATGAAAGCTTTTGTCATCAGATCATATTGTTTTATTACCCATACAGAGATGGAAACGAATTAATCCTAAATGCGTCTTATGTAGAAAAAATGTTACAACAGGATCATGTAAAAGAGATTGTTTTATGAAACCCAGAAGTATTTGAGCCGTTTGCTAATGTTATTGATAACGCTCTGTTAAATTTTCAAGAAATACTCAGGTGTGATACAGTTTTTGATTGTGAGAATGATTAGGCTGAAAATTTATTTCCTCAATTATGTGACAACGAGAATACAAAAGATGAAAATGAGAAAAGAACCTTTGAGTTAGTTCATAATAATGGAAAGACACATTTGAAAAAGCTAAATTGTTTCAATCCTCGAAAACTTAACCCCTTAAAACTATTTATAATTTGAGATGGAGGAGCTGGAAAGAGTTTTGTTGTTCGGTTATTATATGATCACCTAACGAAATTATTTTCAATAAAAAATTTTTTGCGTGATAAGGTTTTGGTACTTGCTCCTACGAGAATATGAACAACCAATATTATTCTAAAACATTTCCTACAGCTTTAAATATTTTTCCAAAAATTATGTGTAGTTAATAGCCTGAGTTAATCTCTCAAAAAAAAGATGAATTAAGGCATAAATATTCATAATTGCAAGCTGTAATAATTGAAGAGATATCCATGATAAACAAATTGTGATTTGAGCATATTAATCAGAGATTAAATAAAATAATAGTCTTACCTAGTGACTTATTTGGCGGTCTTTTAATAATTGTTTTTGGAGATTTTTTACAGTTACCACCCATTTAAAATTACTGAATTTTTCAAGAGATAGGATAAAACTGCTTTGGCGTTAAAAACGTGCAGATTGATAACAATTGTTAAAAAAGATGGTCTTGTATTTGTAATATTATTGAATAACCATAGAACATGGATTATTATCGAGTATTATTTGTATATTTTAAACTGCCGGCATATTATTAACATTCCAGTATATCCAAAAGACAAAATTCATCCAGAGACTGAACCTGCACTGATGAATATATCGAGCAACTACTTGCTGAGCGTGACCCATTCTTGTTTGAATACATCAAGCAACTAATTGCTATCACATACAAAAATGATGAAATTGAGCAAGCTGTGTCTGAGACCCTCGCAAAAGTTGCTAAAAACATCCTTAATGAGCCTATTCCAGAAGCAGTTAGGAGAAGGTTATTGAAACTTCTCCGACCTAATGCATTTATAAAACTCATCCTTGATCGACCCATCCTTGAGGCTATTAAGAAAAAGTTGTTGAAGCCTCTCCATCGTAATGTGTTTAAGCCGCATATGAAAAAGGAAAAACTTCACCTGCAACATAATCCGGACATGTACCCAGTGGTCTACACAAACGGGAACTACGTCAACAAAAGAGACACACTTGCATGGAAATAGATAGAGGAGAGTGTCGGTGGTCTTCGATTCGACACGTGGGCGGTAGCAAGTGAGCCAGATATAAAGAACGAAGGCGAGGTATATTGGGTCCCGTTTGAAAAAGAAAAACTTACAGTAACCATAGAAATGTCCTCGGATGTGTTAGAGTTTTCTGATCCAGACGAACGTTACAAGTTATTAACTGTTTTAGGTAGGTAGGTAATGATCCCCTAGTAATGGTTACCAAAGAAGAATGTGTTTCTGACCACCGTATTGAGGGTGAAACTGTTGTTCGCGGGGATCAAGCCAACGCCGGCGCTCTTTATAATGTTGATCAGTAAATTTGGTGGAAAGGCCAGGAATATCTGTTCTATATGCGGTATGAGTTATAGCCGCTTCCCTGACAGCAGGGGAAAACCAGGGAAGATGTTAGAACATGAAAATGAGAACGAGTTCACTAATTGCTTCGATCGCCGCTGTAAATCACTTCAAGGACGATATGAAATGAGCAGAAACTGGCTCGACGCAGAAGTTTAGTATCCAGAAATCTAGTATACGCCGGTAATAGAATGCTTCGAAAAAAGGCCATAAGTAATAGTTTCTCACGTGAGAAAATGTTCGCCCGAGTAGCCTATTATTCGTGACCACAATGAAGTTGTTTATCTCTGCAATATTTTAGTAAGAACAAATCGTCTTGATCGTCAGGCTGTCTTGGAATCCTATCAAGCTCAAACCAAACATCGTTACTTCTACATCAACCCTACGTAGCCGGTGGAACAGTGGGACGCTATTTCCCAAAGTTATCGAAACGACAATCTTGATGAAGTTATAACGTTTAAAAAGTGATACAAGTTCGAAACCAAGACTGTCAAGACCATATTCGACTAACTTTCCCACCGAATTTGTCAAATGATATGTTGTGAGGACCTTAGGAAGATTGACACATTGGACTATAGTGATGGCCCACAAGAAACGCTGAGAGGATGGGCCACGTCAAATATCCTCCAGTCTAACACCGATAATTGATACCTCTACGAAATTTTTGGAGAGCCATCGTCAATTATTTCTGCCAGCAGCACATGCAAAAACGTGCCAACGTCAGCGCTACTCGCTGTTAAAAGTTTCATGTGGTGCCAGCCACGCCGTGGTTAGTTGAATATCTTCTGTAGGCATTTCACATTGTTGAAATTTAAACAAGGCTTCCAAAGCCTAAACCTGAAGATATACAAACGACCTAGGTGAAAAAAACCAGTCTAGCCTACTTTGGTATCACAAGTCAAATCATCCGGAACTCCAGCAACGATACGCTTTGTCCCGGACGACAGCACCGACCATCATTACAGAAAAAAGATTCTGAAGGTAACCATACATGGAAGTCGCAATAAGGTTAAAGCATATAAAGGAAGTGCCTCTACAGATAGTCGAGTGAAGGCTCCCACTTGAGAGGAAGTATGCAGGCTGTGGGACCGTGAATCTCGTCCAAGGAAAAAAATTACGTCACAGTGCCGGTTGATCGTTGTGGACCACAGCCTCAGTGGTTGGATAACCAAGATTTTTACACCACTGTCTCGTGCGTACGGTTGATGGGTAAAATTGTAATGATCTAACCTCCTTTCGACGTTCTGCGTCATACTGTTGATATTCTGTGTCATACCCAAGCAACCAGAGATATTGCCCTGATCATGGCAATATTGAAGCGCTATGTCATCGAAGAAAAACTGTAGGGGCGTAAAAGCAACAAAAAAGCCAACGAAAAACTCACTGTCAACAACGTCCTGAAAATGATTGCAGTGATAAACAATAAGTGTGCAAAAGCGGCACAAAACGCTTGCTAGAGGGCTTAATATGTCACTTACAAACCTTCAATAATGAACGAGAGGACAAAAGTTAAAGGTATTATAAATAGTATTTTCGAATCTTAATCGTAACATAGCAGATACAAGCGCAAGAATCAGTTTCATAATGAGATGAACCTTCCAGAAAATGGTGTTTACTGGAATCTGGACTATCACCGAAATTTCTTTAAATACGTGGATCCGGAATATGTACCACGCCTAAAATATCAAGATAGGGTTTCTGATAATGACACCGGTAACGATGATATCTTGGAATACACGATAATACAATCATAAAGAGCTTAATAGATTATGCGTGCCCCCTTGGTTAGGTAATCATTTTCTGACTCTGATTTTTCAGTTAGCGGCTTTTGTTAGATTCGAATTGTGGGCAGAAATGCCTTGAAATCCTCCAGGGCCATAATAAACAGTTTTTACGAACAATACCAAGCTCTTTAGACGTCAAAATGTGGTTTTGTGTTTCGACTTTGCCGATTAACGAAACATTATATTTGTGAAATCCGATGAATCTCCAATACGCAGATTGAGTCAGTTCGGGTAGTTCTGCGATGTAAAAACGATCTCATATGTCGACTGGTGAGAACCAAAGCAAGCCACAACGCCGTGTGTCAATGTTGGTACTAGAACTCTAGAAAAATTTTAGTGACGTTCATTATAGTGTGTGCCAGAAGCACCAGGATTTGACCTCTCAGTGTGCCACAGCCGATCTTTAATGTTTGATAACAAACTCTTCAGCAAGCTGCAAGTTATATTGAACAAATCGTAAGCCTGATATATATATATATATATATATATTTATATATATAGCTTTCGAACGAGATATTACCGTGTATTTTGAAGGAATAAAACATTTTTCCTGCCAAATTTTGGATGAATGACGCAACAACTAGTTCCTAAAACATATTTAACTTTACATAAACCATGATCAGTGTAATTTACCTTTCCAATGAGATATTAATCGCATAAATTCACTGAGCTAAATATTTTCACTGCCATTCTATGGCGTCATTCGAAAATAATGTCAACAGTCTGATTTTGGGACAATTAAAATAGTCCACCAAAACTTTTTGAATTCCATATAAAATACTGTTGTAGAAAATATCATAACTTCACCAGCCCCATCGAAAACCAACGGGATATATTAGGAGACCGCACTATCTTGTTTCCCGGAATTACCTGATTTTTTTTGGGAACATTTTCTGTAAAAGATATCATCGCTAACTTTCTAATATAACTTCTCGTGTGATGAACATTTAGCCGTGTCCTTTTAGTAGTTTCAATTTGCCTGAAGCTATATTGAAAAAATTTCTGATTGCTTTTTGCTCTCAGATTGTCTACTGCTAGTTTTGGGTAAATAATTTTGTATTTTTTTTTCATTAGAAGACTATCCAATCACTTTAACCATTTCGCACAATGCTCTTTATTAAAACTTTCAATATTCTCAGTCATGACTAATTAGAAAACAGGCTTTTTAAAAACAAAGTAAAAATCTTTATTTTTTTAAACAAGTATCTATCATGCGTTTTAAGGTTTTCTTTAAACAGCACTAAATGACTGGGTTTGGAATTTCTTAAAATAAATGATCTGCGTTATTATACAAACTGAAATATACATTTAAAATATTTAACGACTGAACAGAGCTGTTTTCCCATTCCCTTTGTCACCACCTCTTTGGTGATTAATTTATTAGGACCACATATGTTTGGCTGGCAGAATTCTCGATAAGTGTCTCCGTTACCAATAAAATTATTGAAGCTTAACTGGTTATTTTCAACCAATCGTTTATGAAGATAGAGGATGCCTGATTTCTCCATTACCTGAAAAAAAGTTAAGTTATACGCTTTTTTGAATTTTGTACCACTGAATGATCCATACAAAAAACAACGAAATGGCAAAAGCCTATGGGATATGTTCATGCTAATAGTAACACAGTTGCAGTTGTTGAATAAACTGGCTTGCGAACGAAATATTTAAGTGAAACAATGAAAAATTGCAAATGTCAAATTCATATCGGTTCTCTCGAGTCTGACTGAAAGAAATAACACATTAGAAACAAATATAACTTACTGGTGGACTTCCAGTGTAATTTAAAATGTAGTTAGACCCGTGAAACAAGATCCATTCTATGCAACCCAAAACACTTATTTTCTTTTCGTCACGCAATTTCTGTTTTGAGCTGCAGTCGCTGCAATACTACATCTTATCTAAGATGTCCGTATTTTTTCCTGTATCTTGGAAATAGCGGTAACAACTGCTTTTTTACCTCGACTATTCTAACAACAGTCGAAACTGTAACCAGCATTTACAACATGCTTAGAGTTTATATTGTTGAAGCAAAGTGTCTCGCTTGCTGCCAAATTTGTCTTTGAAGTTACCAAACTACAATTTTTCAGGTTTGTCCATGCTTCTTTAGCAAGAGGACGATCTAGAGACGATTTTATCTCTAGATCGTCCTCTTAGTAAAGAAGCATGGACACCTTCATAGCAGCACTTCTGCCTTTCCTAACCGATATCTGTCCAATATTATGCAGCAGTTTTAATTGATAAGAGTGTTTTTAGGGACATTTCCAATGCGGAAAAAGCTATGTTCTTCAGCTATACAGATTTTGGTTTTACAAAGTATCTTTAGTTTTATACCAAGGCTCCGTTTATGTTTTTTATTTTTCAATTGCGTCATTTCAATATGGTATATCTCGCATACAGCACTCTTTCGAAGACAATTATTCAGAGAAAACAAATCCATGTTGATATGCCGTTAAATAAACTTCCCAGTCAGAGAAGGTTGTTTCTTCTCACAACTAATCGTGGCTCGAATTATTACTTTCCCACTCAAAATTGACATTTTCTTCTGGAGAAATAATTTTACGATTTCCCTTGCTCAGGATTTCCTGTTACTTTTTAATCTTGTCAAGTCAAATCCCTGACAAGCAAGCAAATTTGCTGTTTTTAGAACAGAGGGGAGCGTTTGAAAATCTAAAGATTTGTACAAATGGGTATCAAATGACTCTGCAGCTTCGAGACAACGGAGACCGTTGGAGGTGCAAATCGAAGCAATGCAGAGCTGAATCTAGCTTGCGAATTGGTATATGGCTTGAACACTCTCGATTACCCTACAGTGATATAACCTTCTTCATTTACTGCTGGGCGTACAAAATGACTAACATTCATTTCTGTGAACGAGAAATAATACTTATGAATAAAAATGCAGTTGCTGATTATAGCAACTTTTTAAGGGAAATTTGTGCAGCAGATTTGTTGCAGAACCCCATTGCAGTTGGTGGGCCGAATACAAACGTTGAGATCGACGAAAATCTATTTAGTAGGCGTAAATATCATCAGGGTAGGGTTATACATTTGAAAATTTTTCGGTCATAAGTTTCTTTCGAATTTTTTCAAAAATTGCAAATTCAGTTTTTAATCATATTTACATAGGCGTTTTAAAAAAAATGTACTGTAATAAATTTTCTTTTTTTCTGTAAGAGTAATTCCCACCTTTTTTTGCAGTTTTTATCAAAATGGTATTTGAGTTTCATCAAGAAAACTTTTGGGAAACTTTAACCTTATTTGCTATGGAGTTGTGTAAAACTACACCACCCCCAAGAGAAAAACGTTAAAATCGAAAAAAAACTATGCAGGTCTTAGAACCGCCTTAACTTTCCACCGCAAATTTAGTTTTGTAAATTTTCTGAAAATTTCAAGCCATTTCCTTATTCCGATCTGGAAATATTGGACCCTTGTGCCACGTGGATAATATGGGATATTTCAGTCACTCATATAAACAGTCTTTTCTGAATAAAAATTGTTCTAGACATGGTATTTGATTTTATTTTGCATGTTTGCTTATGTTCTTATAAGAAACTGCATCGGTTATTTTTTGGTAATTTCTGACGCTATTATATGGTCCTGACATCATTTTGACGCCATTGCTTTGACAAAATGAGGAAATTTTCAAAAAATTCGATGATATGAACTTTGATTTTTATAAAGTACTACTTATATTCTAGCATTCCTGAATACATCAAGTAATTTCTTCAGCCAGATCTTGAGTAATTGGAATTTTTTCCTACCTGGCTGACTTGGCAAATTTCAATGGTTTATATAAAAATTTTTTTTTTTGAATAAAAATCGTTCTAGACTTTTTTTGTATCATATAAGTTTGTACGTTTGCTTATTTCCATACGAGAATCTACTTCCGCTATATTTTTGGACTTTATGAAGTCACTACATGGTCTTGACGTCATTATTCATGTGATTGACGTTATGACGTCATAATTTCAACAGTTTCCATGTTTATTTAAGGAATTATCATGTTTCTTATAAAAAGTTTTCGCTTGAAAAATCGAACTTGAATCAAAGGCCAATGCAATGCAATGTCTTATATTCAAACATATTTGCAATTACAATAACGCAATGTCTTCATTTCGAACATTTTAATTTCTTCATCTTCAATACAATCCGAGCAAGCCCGCGAAGTACTGTTTACTTCATAGGAGCATTTACGATTCCACAACAAACTTCACGTATTTTACTCTAAGTAAAATATGTATAATAATATGTATAATAAACTATTTTACAGTAAGCTGGTAAGCACGAAAGTATTGATGGTGACGCTGCAAAGTATTATGTAACTGGTACCGACAAATACACCAAGTATCTGGTGGGCTGTCTGTCTACAATAGTATTCAGGAATGTAATATTTCCATGTACCGCTACTTCACTTCAGTGACTATTGCAGAATGGCGTTTGGAACACAAATTTTCCATTGTTGGTACAATATGCATTGTCCGAAAGGGCACACCAAAAGTGTTGAAAGGTATAAACGAAAGAGAGGAAAAATCTATCAATTATCTATCCATCACGAAAAAAAAAACATAAAAGTTGTGTCTTACATAAATAATAATAAAACTACACAAAATTCACAAACCAAACTGAATTCAAAAACAGAATTTAGAGACTTTGTCCATATACTGAATAATAAATAAATTTTTAAACTACATTTAAAAGCCAATTTATATATTATATATATATATATATATATATATACATT
>JAUZNK010019502.1:0-21179 GCA_035046665.1 Euphysa ruthae
ATTGTACTTGACCATTGTGTATGTTTATTACCTATACCAAAATCAAATGTTTCCTTCCCAGAGCTTGAACTAGCTTTTTAAAAAAAGTAAAAGAAATTAATTTTTAATCCCAGTTTTATCTCTAAAAAATTATCCTATAAAAGTTAGGCATTAATTTATCTGCTCCTTATTAAACTCTGGTCCTAATATTCTCTTTCCAAGTCATTAAGGGTTAAATGAAATGGTTTTTACATTTCTTTAGAATATGGTGTTAATTTAGCTTTAAGCATAGCTTGAAATATATGTTTTGCACATTTTGTTGATTATGCAATTATGTTACTTGCTATTTTTTTTTAAATATACCGTATATTTTAACATGTGTTTTTCTTTCCTCTTAATATATAATACATTCTCTGAATTATCCTATTAATAGTGACTGAAGACTTGTGGTTGTTAAATAGCTGGTATCCATATGTAGAGAGTAGATCTGATGCTGTGCTAGAAAATTTTTTTGTTGTTGATTTATTATTGAACTGCTTATATACCTTACAAACTTAAAATTTTTATTTTAGCTTTCCAGTATGTTGATCCTCTAAAAGAAGTTTATTTGCTGACGTTTAAGAAGCACTAAAATAGAAAAGGCTAGTGTAAATATTACTCTTGTGGAATTTTCTGGAAATCACTCATAAATTTTTTCACAAAGATACTACTGTAAATTGCTTTATGTAGCTGGTGGATTGATATTGTTTCACCAAGCATATGAATGTGACTAATCTTCTATTTTTTGATTTAAAAATTATTTCTTTTAATTTACTTAAAAAAATTTTTTTTTAATTTGACAAGAAATCTACCACCACTTATCTGTCTGCATTGTCTATAATCGACTTGTCAATATAACATCATAACTGTCATTAATATAAGTTTATAAATTAACATTGCTTGGAAGCAGAGGGTTGAAATTAAAGCTGATGATGTTGGTGCTGTTAATTTTTAATTGGTTGATTTGCTCCACTGTTCAATCCAATTCACTGATGCCAAATAAAATTTTTTATTTTTTTTTTTATCTACAGAAACAATAGCATTTCCTACAACTGTGTGGACTAACTTTTTATTTGGAATTTGCAATAGTCCACCACTTTTGGAAAATTTCTAAAAAAAACTTGACAAATACTTCCTTTCAGGTAAATAACATTTTATTGCAGTTATAGTTGTTTCATTATATAAAGCAAGAGCTAATGATAAGTTTTTTTTATTATTTCCTGGATGCAACGTAAATTACCTTATTATTCTTTATGTCCATGCCGTAGTTTTTATGTAAATCTGTATAACTGATATAACTTCCAGGGGATGAAATAGTAATGCTTCTCTCATTGTAATTAAATGGGGGGATACAATTTTTTTACCTTTTAAAAGATTATTTCATAAATTTTTAACCAAGGACTTTTGAGCCTTTGGAAAAAAAAAGATTAAGGAATTCAAGCATCGAGTCAAACCTAAACAAAACGTTTAGGCAATAAATCTACTTTTCTCGTTACACTTTGCATAAAATAATATGAAAGAGAATATAACTGGTTAGATAGAAAGTACAGCTCTGAAAGTACTACATCAATGGGGGAAAAAAAAAACGCTTTTATATGTTATTTAAATGGCAAAAATCTCCAATCAAGCTTAGTTTCAAATAGGAAACTCTTTGGCAGCCCTGGAAAAATTATATATTAAAAACAAATATAGAACTATAACCTTTTTTTAAAAAAAAAAGAAAGGAAAACAGCCCAATGTTTCATATTTGATGCTATGATTATTTTTTTATATATATATTATATAAAAATTATATAGTAATTTCTTGAAGGAGGTGAAGTTTTCATTTTTCCTAATATGCAAATGTAGATCGTTATATACTTTTGACCCAGCAACTATTTGTTGTAGCTAATCTATCAGCAATTTTATGGCATGCTCAATTGATCTTAACTTGACAAGCTAGCTATCTGTGTATTGAAGAATAACTGTCCCTGTATATGTTAGAAGATGTAATATTGTCATAATGTAGATCATTCTTGTAATATCAACAGTCAGATTTTACTGGTCTGATTTTCCTGAGAAGCTTGGGTTTCAAACTAGCTTTTTTATATACTAAATCAAAATTCACATCAAATGGTTATCAATTGTGCTTCCCAAGTATTTATTCTGTATAACAACGTTTTATACTCAATAAATAATCTTTCATTGTTTTATGAGAACATATATTTAAAAAACCAGCCTTTTATGCCTGGCCTTAATTTAATTGTGTTGGCATTGTTTTATAAAATCAAGTTTTGGTTTAAAATTACTAATTTGATTCTAAAAAATCTATAAAGTACTCATTTTTTCTAGCCTAATTTTGTCTTCCCTAAAGCGATGTTTATTTTTATTCAGAGGTTTGATGGACAAATGCTTAAATAAAGATTATATATTGAAGTTTTACTTGATATATTAGCGTCAAATTCTACAGCTTTTAAAAAGTGCTCTATTTTGCAAAATAGGTTTGATTTGATTTTTTATGGAATTCCACTTATTACTTGAAATTCAGGAGAAGCACTTAAATTATATATTTTATTTTGTTTTGAGTGAAATGTCAAGGTTCTCTGTTAAAGATTGCTGGGGAATCTCATCAGTCCGTCAATCATGTGGATTTCCATCTACTTATGAAGAGTATGTTTATCATGCGCCACTAGGTTGCTGTATTGTTACATGGAATATAAAAGCAAAAACACGAAATTTGCGATTCGCTCATACCGATTTAATAACTGTGATGCTCAAAAACATAAACAATTTGATTATGACAGCTTCGTATGGTGGAGATGTGAAAATCTGGACCAATGATTATGAAAAAGTTGCGTCATTTAGTTTCCCAACTTCTTATGTTGTTTATGGTACTTGGTCAAAAGACGGCTTGTTATTTGCTATTTCTTCAAAAGGACCTAACAGTATGATCGCTGTTTATTCTCTTAGAATAGTACTCGATTGTTACCAAGGTGATAAATTAATCGTACCATGTTGGATTCACAATGCACCACAAGAAAAAAGTGATAATGATGAATATAATGTGTTATATAATCCAGAAAAATTTAAAGGTTTTAATTGTTTTAATATGTGTATATTTTACCAAAGTTACTTTCTTGCTGTCTATCAAACCAAACAATCAACAAGTATTTATAAGTTTGATTCAATAGGTGGAGAACTGGTGGCAAAATCAGCAGTCACTTTGTTTGGAGAAGACGTTTCCACTGTAAATTGCATAAGTGAAATAAAAAACAGTATGTTTGCTATTGGTTTGGGTAAAGGTATATTTTTGCTATATGATGCAGAAACTCTGCTTCCACAGATCACTATTCAGTCAACTGGATCTCCTCAAACTTGCATGTGGTTTGGAGAGAATCTAATGACTGTTTCCTATCTATCTGGTCATGTCAACATATGGTCAACTCAAGGAAAACTTATTAAGGAATATAAAGGTATATAAATGGTTTAATGAATATTGGAAAACTTAAAAATATACTCTTTTTTACATTATTTTATAACACAAGAAATTACAATTGTATATGATATACTTGAGTTAAATAAGATCATTTTCTTGTGTTTTTCAAACAAATCAAGAAATATAACAGAAATATTTTTGGCTTTTAGGTTCACTGCCTTCTTAGGTAAATTTCCTTAAACTACAAAGGGTTGATCATGGGGTTTGTTTGCGGAACACCCATTCAGAGTCCAGAATATGGCAGCACAGTTGGCCTTAGTTGATCTAGAATATACCTTATAGAGATCAAACCTTACAAGACTTATCTGTCTACTTAGTGTAATAGTGGAAACAGGGTCAGTGGAAGAATGTTTTGAAAAAGAATATAAGGGGTAGGCTAGTATAGTATGGTAATAGTATAGTTATATGAACGGATATGTTTATCACTGCCGATCAAGAAGTTCCTGCTGGAGTGGGAACATCCCATGACACCCTTTAGAAAAAGACAAGATGCTCAATAGGAAGGAGCTTGTAGTTAATAAAAAGACCTTACAAGTGTGGTTTTATTTGTGTGGCAGAGCAGCTTTTACACATAAGTATCTAGGAAATGTGCACACTACATCTAAACACCCACAAATTTGTGTACATTTTATTTATTGTTTGTATTATGTTTTATACATTTATCAATTTTAAACTATAGGCATATATTTTTTTTACTCAATAAATTTATTAAATCTTTGGAATCAAAGTGCGTCAAAGCATTGCTGTGGGTGGCTGAAAAGCCAAGCTTTTGACAAGGATATATAACATTAAACATAAAGTTAAAAATAAATAATTAAATTTGAAGAAATTCACCTTTATCTATAGTGTATTGATTATCATTTTAGGTAGTTTTGCGGATTCAGTTATTTCATTATCTCAGTCAAGTACATGTCCGTCTTCTTTATGGATTGGAGGTATAATGTCTTTAAATTACATCACACTTTCACAATCAGAAATTACTCAAAAACTTGATTTATCCTTGCATACAGTAACTGGATGTGGCATTGCTAGTAATAGCAACAATGATGTTGCGTCTGGTGACTTTGCAGGGAATATTTATGTGTGGGAAAATGGAATAGAAATGCCTGTACAGAATTTTTGTTTTGATAATAGTATTAGATCGATTCAATGGTGGAGCAATGAAGTATTGGTGATTGGTTTGTTGGATGGTCGGTTATTACAATGTACACCTAAAACATCTTCTGATAAGCAACTGTATCACGTCTTGGGAGGTGTAGTATCCTTTAAATTTAAAAGTACAAATTTGAAATTAGCCATAGGTACTACATTGGGTTACTTGTATATATTTACGTGTGAAGAAGATAGCGATGGGATGTTGGTTTTAAATGAACTTTATTGTGACGTTCAACATCCCGGTAAGTATACTGATGGCAAAGTTTTGGATATGGAGATATGGAGTGTAGCCTGGAGTCCTTGCGATGATATGATTGCAAGCACGTCTGAAGATCATACTTGTGTAATTAGCAATGGAACAACTGGTATGTAAATCTTTTTTTTTTTTTTTTTTTTTTTTTTTTTTTTTTTTTTTTTTTTTTTTTTTTTTTTGCATGAACTTATGAGAAAATTTGAATCCCCTACTCCCAGGTTATTTGTATGATGCCTGAGATTTATTAATCCAATCAGGTATAATTTTTTCTGTACTGGGCCTGAAAATACATCGGATTTTGGAATTTTGCTGAAAATATTATTTCTGACAGTTTTTGAACATGGATTTAATTTTAAATGAAGTTAGAAGACTATAGAGTGTAACTTTTCACTCATATGGCTCTATGTCAAAAGTTCTTTTTCTCTGGCCCTAGGCCCTTGAAGGAGGAAAATTTTGTTTAAAAAAAATTTGAAATTTTTTGTTTGAAAAACGGTTTTACCTTATATTGTATGGTGTTAGAAAATGTTATTTACAATTATTTTGGTATGTCCACAATTTTGAATATTATGTTTCTAGGCACTTGAAGATGACAAATACGCTCCAAACATGGCATTTTAGATTTTTCTCCAGGGCAGATATGATTTTGTTGGAAACTTGTATGGTGGTAAAAATTATTATTAAAGATTATTTGTACGTGCAAATAATTTTCATCTTTGCCCAGGCCCCTGTCCTGAAAAATTTCAAGATTAGAAAATATGATTTGTGATAATTTTTAAATGTCACCCATTTATAAAATTTTATCTAGCCTAGAGCCTGACCCAAATTGGATAAAATTTTCTCCAAAAATGTTTCAAGATTATTTTAGTTTGAATTTTTTGCTTTTGACTATTTTGGCTTGTTTTGAAAATGCTTTTATAAATATATATAAATATATAATATATTTATATATATATTTTTTTTTATCAATATTTATCAAATGTTGTTAGCACCAAAATTTTTGGATACATTTATGGGTTTTTGAATTTATTTAGAGGAATGTTTTGAGATAAATAACTGTATTTTATCCCAAAACTGTATCAAAAATAGTATTAATATAGACTTAATTTTCTAAAAGAAAACAAAAAATCCATAATTTTGTGGGCATATCCACAACATTATATCCAAAATTTCGATTTTAATTTCTGTCCATTTTTATTAATATTATTAACCTTCATTTTTTTACTGATGGCGAAAACGCGTCTAAAAATCAACAAGAATTTTTCTTTAAAACTATGTTACTAAATTGGCTCAAAGAATTTTTACATTGAAATAAAGTGATTTTAGGTTGACTGGTCATTCAAGAGATAGGCTTATTCAAAAGTCTTGAATTCAAATAGTATTGAGAAAATAATGGAATTTTCCAGCATTTGCTACTTGGATTAAAGGATAGATAATAATAGAAAGCATATATTAACTTGGAACTTATACAAAATTGTGACTGAAATGATTCTTTCTAAGTAGATAGAATCTGCTATTATTTTAGCCTAATTTTTTTTAAAAATTAACATTTTAACGCTTTCAGAGGAAATTCATGTTGATCTTTTGTATTAAATTTTTTACTTAAAATTTTCTAAATGAATACTATAAATATATTCTTATATTTAGGAGATAAATTACAAACACTGACTGGTCACACTTCTGCAGTTACATCTGTTGATTGGAAAATTTTGTCTTCTGGTAAAAACACACTTACTACATGTGCTGATGACCAAACTGTAAGAATATACAACGGGATAACATTTAAACTGCTAAAAGTTGTTAACACTTATGATATTTATGGATGGCACACTCTCACATATCTTGTTATTGACGAAATAAAAGATCTGCTTATTGTTTCTACACAAAATGGATATTTAGTCGCATGGGATTTGATGGAATACAACTGTATTGCAAAGTACAAACTGCATTGTGGATCAATTGAAGGGTTAGCTACCAGCAAAGATGGAAATTGTTTACTAACAATAGGTTCTGATTGCATTGTCAGCAAAGTATCTTTAGAGGTTTGAAGTCATTATGAGAGCTTAGAAGAAATAAAAATAAATGCAATTACTTAATTGCACTGCATAGCTAGATTGGTGCAAGATTTATAACCCTGACAATATTTTTATTATTTTTGTCAAAATATGAGGTGAACCATATATTTTTGCTTTGTTTTGCCATAACCTAGATCAGATTTCAGGCAAAAAGGTTTCAGTTTACCTATTAGCATTTTTTTTTTACAAATTTCATAAAAGTCTATTAGATAATTTATTGCTTGTTTTTAATTCTCACAAAAAAAAAGGAGGGTGTGGTATTGTGGTATACTTTAAATGAAACTTTACGTTAACTGAAACACATAAATAGCGATCAATAAAAGCTACTCACTGTTAAAGAAGTGGTTTTTTTCATTGTACTTCTTAATACAGCTTAAAAGATATTTGTAGTGTAATAATATATTATTTTTGATATTATCTATAATACATAGAGTGAGTCTGATTCTTAACAGTGATAGAGAGTAAATAGAGAAAACAAACAAGAAGAAGAGTTAAATGAAAATACAAATTAGAAAATTTCAAAAGTAATCAACTAAAAAGCTTTTAGAAAGAGAACAATTAGAAACTGCACACTAAAAGCATTAGTTGATCAAACTTGCTGTATAATTTTTTGTTAGAAAAGATTAAAATTATCTTACCAAGAAAAGCCTGTCCTAGAGAAAGATGAGTTTTTCACTACTTAAAATTTTTTAGTTAACATAATGGCTGATGTTTGACTGGTTCAGTTAACATACTAGTGTTTCAGTTAATGTAATGCTTCATTTTCAAGAGAAATTATTGTCATAGTGTTTCAGTTAACATAATGGCTTAGTATTTTAATTAGTGTAATAGTGTTTCAGTTATCGTGTTGCTTAATTTTCGAGTATTTAGATTAATGTAATAGCTACAGCTAACATAATGGCTTATTTTTTAGTGTTTCAATAAGCGCAATAGTGTTTCAGTTAACTTAATGCTTCATTTTTGAGAATTTCATTAAAAATAATGGCACCAAAAACAACAAAAAATCAAAAAAATTTTAAAGGTTTACTTTAACTAGTCCACAAAACATAATTTTAGAACATTTTGACCATAAAATGTGATTGATTGGCTCGTTTTGATTTAATCCGCATTGACGTCTTCCTAATATATCATCATTACTGAGTTGTGTAAACAGTGGTTTTAATTCAGCAACAAAAACAATTTTAAATGAGTATTATTTTACTTCAGCAAAACTTCCTGTATCTCTGTTTCTTACAGTTATTGTGTATGTTACTGAGCGATACTCTATTGAACATAAAAACATTTGTAATGCTACAAAATACTCTATACTGCCAATATGGTTAATGTCACATTTTGAACTGTGAGTCTCGCACCAATTAACATAAATATGACTATTTTATCATCAGTTTGGTGTCTCAACCATTGGTAACAATTTAAACTCTCTACCTCTCCAATGAGAACAGAAATAAGAAAAACGACACCTATTTTTGAATTGTGTCCTCTTTTGTGCCAAGCTCCATCAGCCGTTACATCTACTACTGAAAACTAATTTTTCAGGTGATTCTTTTCAAGTTCATTCAACCAAATGTTTAGTGGCATAATTTCTGGTAAATCAAGAGCTGATGAAAGTTTCTTTAAATCAACATTACCAATACCTCGTTGGCGAAAGAAAAACACAGATCGGAAAATTGCGTCTGCACACACACACATTTATCATTATTATAGACTGTTTTTCATTTCTAAATGTTCAGACAAACCTCTTCTTCTCGAGGGATTTTCATATAATGAAAGTTTACTCTTTGGGTTCCTGCATTTTCTGCATCAAATGTTAAATCATTAAAAGCTTGAACGTCTAATAATTTATAGCCTTTTGAAATGCATTGTTTTTTCAACTTTGGTAAAAGACCTAACTTTAATGAATTGGAATGTGTGTGTTTCAGCTTTGAAGGTTTTGAAACAATGTTCTAATTTATCAGCACTTTGATTTATAACAGTTTGATATATTTTAGATGGACCTGGATTAGAGTGAGGAATAGAGGGTATCGGTGCTTTAGTTAAATTAACATTTGTTCCGGATTATCTTCAAATCTCAGCAACATTATTTTTACTACCTGGGAAGGTTTTTCTTTTTTTTAACTAAATCTTCTTGTTTTTATTATTTTATCTTCCTTGCTTTCAAATTGATGTTATTATCTAGTTCTATGAGAGTAAGACAGTTATTATTATTTAACTATATATGCCTAAAACCTTTTCTACAACTCAAAATTCAAACTTATAAAAAAAATCTGACATTTTGTAAAAATGTTTAAACTTGTTGTTACTTCCTAACCAATTAAGTACAGCATTCAACTCCATATGTTATTTAATCTTCAGCTATTAGCAATTAAATACAACATTCAACTGGATACATTATTTAATCTTCAGCTATTAGCCTTGCACAGACAATAGTAAACAAAATGAAATATGTATCTAAAACTCTATAAATGTACATAGTAACCTCTGCTGGTATACTGTTGCTATGAGAGCGGGATTAGTACCTAACTTATTGAAGCCTTTTTCAGCTTGTGAGTATGCCAGTCATTTAAAATTACATCAAGTTTGACTGACTGGCAGAAGCAAAGAAATGGAATTTAGAACTACGGTTTAAATCAACATTATATAATGTTGGATAACCGTCAAATAATTACACTCAAACTTATCATGCATTGGATACTTCTCAAGCTCAATTATTTATTTTTTAACAGTATAAAATTCAAATAAATATTTTTTTTGCAGTATACCAGCATTGCTTAATTTAGCTTTTTTTTTTTTTTTTTGAAAACTGTTTGTCAGATTCATATTTTAGCTCATGTTTATAGCCATTATTCTATTTTAATGAAAAACTTGAGTTAATAAAATTATTTAAAGTTTCAGTGAGCTTAAAGTTTCATTGAACATATACTACAGGAGGGATGTTGAGTTTTCATAAATAGGCTAAAAAAGTAATCCTATTTAAACATTTAACTTGTTAAAAGATATTTTGAAGATGCTATTTTGATAAAAGAAAAAATATCTATAATTATGTTTTTCTACAATCTGTTGGGTTCTGCTAAATAGTCATAAATTTTTGAAGAGCCCAACCATTCATGTGTTTTACCACTTCATGTTTTCATGTATTTTACCACTTTGCGAAAGTTATTGCTTCTATGCCTGTTAAAGTTACTATTATTATTATTTGCCTTTTAAATTTCATAAATTTTAGACATTAGCAGTGATAAAAATTCATCAAAATAATATATATATATATATATATACATGATACATTTTAATGCATAAGTAAGGATATGAAAAGAAAATTTCCCTTTAATATTGGAATATTATTATTTCTAATAAATTTGGCATGTTTGACAAACTTTTTTAACAATGTTGTCACGCTCAGTAGCAGGACCTAATAAAACAAGGTCATTTGTGGGCTTAAAGACAACATTTTTTGTAATTTTATATGAAAACTTGTTCATTACTTTTTTCTTTTTTCAATTCTGCGTGAAATTATAAGGTCATATAAGGGTTCTTTTACTCCATAGGCTCACCTGCGAAAAATACTTGTTCCCTGAACCTGAGACCGCAAATTTGGTCAAAAAAATTTATTTTTCAAGAATTTAATTTTAGATTTTGCAAAGTTTTTTAATTTATTGTTTAGAAATATTATTTGTATTTACTTTTGTATTTGAATCATTTTGAGATTGTTATCGGAACCAATGTCATAAAATGTCATGCTTCCATGACATTTTATGCCTTAACGCTTTTGAAATTTCATCGAAATGTGTCAATTATTATTTGTTTAAATTTTGCTTGTAGTTAAATTACCACTGAGTGTATTTTTATCTTACATGGCCACCTGTTGAACATTATTTGATTTTTCTTTAAAAGTTTATTTCGCAGATGCCAGGCACAGATATTATAAACAATTTTTGGGTGAGCCCAAAATTTTGCATTTTTAATTTTTTCTCAAAATGTTGATTTTTATGTTTTGAATATTATTTCATGAATTTAACCGTCAAGGTACCAAGCACACTTTTCCTATGTTGTTCTGTTGTTATGGCTATAACTTAATAAATATTAATGGTATGAACTACACTGAACCCTCATTTTAAGGATAAGATATACCAGGGAACAAAAGTTTGGGGAAAAAAACGAGAAAAAAGGAATGTTGCACATAACCAGTTGTTTCAAAATGACGTCTTAATTATTTAAAGATAAAATCACAAGAAAAATACTTAAAAACAGGTCATAACTTTTTGATTTAGCAGTCTTTGTATCGTCTAAACTTTATCTTGAAAATGGAAATTTTAAAAAACCTGTTTCAAGTTTTTGATATACCAAGCTTTAACCCAGAAGTTTTAATGAATAAAGCAACTTTTTTAACGGGAGGGTCTCTCCTTGTTTCTACTTTCTCAATCCATCAAGAGCTGTTCTTGTTTCCTGTTTCTTTTTCTTTGAAGAAGTAGCTGCAGTATAGGCAGTCACGCTTGACTTTCTCGAAATTCTCTTTACTTGGTAAAAAATCAGAAGTGTCATTCACACAACTAAACCCAGAAAAGAAACCTAATTGTCAGGTTATCAAAATATTTTATTTTATCATCATTAGCAAAATTTTGATCAGCAGCATTAGAACATCAAACTGTAGCCATTTTTTATTTTTTGAATAAAGTTCAAAACATTGCAAAACTATAAAAACCAAATCGGGAGGTCTACGTCCTCCGTCTTGGACTGATTTTAACGAAAAATGTTCTTCTTATCAGATGATTTCAGTGAAAGATTACTGGTAACAATTCAAGTTAGCCAATGTTTTCATATCAAAGAATGTTTGAAAATGGTCCCAGCACCGAATTACATGCATAACAAAACTGTTTAACAATGATTCCATCTACACTTAAAGTGAAACATTGAAAAGCCTACTGCTTTGTCACAACATCCGAATGACATTCTACTTGTTTTTTTTTTTTTATACACTTTGTGACTTGTTCTGGCATCCAAAGAACCTCTAGCCTAAAATGATTAAAGCAACTTATATCGAATTACATGCAAAGATTGTCTTTCCATTTATATTGGTGAACTATAATCCTGTAGTTAAAAAAGCAGATAAAAACAGTAAAGTTTCACAAAGTTGCTCGAAAAGGGATCACACACTTGACTAAGAAAATAAATTCATCATTGGTAACAAACCATCCATTTCTAAAAACTAATTGGTTTTTCCTTTAATAAAAAACCTAACCACTTCAACCTTATTTCATACCCTCCCAAAATATGTCAATCTGTAAATTTACAAAATATGCCGTCCTCTACAGTCTGAAACCCAAAATTTTACTAATTAAAATTGCTTTACAGTCCGCTCTTTATGATTATTTAATTTATGCTAATGTATTCTTCTAATATTTTGAGCCTACAATGCCTGTTTAAAATTCTAGAATTTAATTTTAATCTCGCCTGATGTCAGTATCAGGCTGTCTTTCAAACCATCGCAAAATAGTAAATTATAACGCATTACATACTTTTTACTTAACTAATATATTTTTTGTTCTTCTCGTAAACTTTTTGATTATCATAACACAAGCTTTTCCTATTAGGCATACCTGATAAAGAACACTTTAAATTTTTTTCCAGGCTTAGTTTAGTTACTGCTGGAATTTATATTTGCTATAAGATATTATTCCTAATTACAATTAAACCAGCTGTAAATTGGCCAATCTTTGATATAATTTTCTAATTAATACACTGAAAGTTTTAGAGGTGAATTAAAAAATCTTTAAGGCTATTTTAATTATCATCCGTAAACAATAAACCTTTTACGAGTACCAGAAGGGTATTCTGGTTTTAAATACCTTCGGGTACTCGTAAAAGGTTTTTTATAAGACCATTAAGTTATTCATTAAAGCTTTGCAGTGTGTTCTGAAAAATCATTCAGGGTATTTGAAATTCTGTCTGTAAACAGTAACCTAAAGGTGTTTGTTTAAAGGCACAATACCTCAATTGATATCCATCAAAATACCAAGAAAAGAATTTAAATTGACAAAATCTGCCCCCTGACAATGATTGAAATAAGATTGAAATGAACAGTAATGTTTGCAAACTATCTTTTTATATAGAATTATGATATACACATGATTTCAAGTTTATGGTTATGACAAATTTTAAAATGTTTTTAAAACCAATCCAACTATAAGACAAGATTTGAAACACCCTGCTGGCAACAGAGTCTGACTTTTTTCACCTAATTTCATAAGGTATTTTTGAAAAAATGTTAATGTTGTGTTCAAACAAGCAGGGTATATACATTATTTTTACAAAATCCTTTAGTATGCGCAACAACAATGCTTTTATTAACTACTTCAAATTCAACAACATAACACAAAAAGTTTTTATTTAAATTAAAAGCGGAATTTCTGATAACCATCAACAACCTACCAAAACCAAACCCAAAAAAATTTTTTTCCTTCAATTTCACCATAAAATTATGACGGAAAAAATGGTATCAAAATACAAAAATTATAAACAAGGTATTTGGATAGAAACCCATCAGCCTGATGAACTCATTTAAAATCTAAATAATTAAAATTTGAGGTCACTTAGCCAGCGGTCTTTAAATTAATTAGATTTTCCCATGTTAAAACAAAGAAAACAAAGGAGAAAACTTTGCATTTAAAATCGCAATTTTTACATACCACCACTATGTTTTCTATAATATGGCAAATGATTATAATAAAACCCAGATATCCATTAATTCATAAAAAATAAGCCCTATGTATGTGCTCCTATATATGAAAAGTCCATCTTAGTCAATTTATTTATTTCAAATATCTTTTTCAATAGCATCAATAACTTTTGTTTATGATAAGGTATCAATATTCAAAGAAACCAGTATAAATTGCTCAGGCCCTCTTGTGATGAAAAGCTCATACTTGCCCATACATCAATTAAACTTGACGGAGGTAAAAAAAGCTCTTGAATGAATTATTCCAGGATATAAGACCCTGGTTGGTCGGATAATCCTTTTTGACTAAGACCTGAGACTAAAAAGAAATGTGCTATGGAAACGGAACACACCATTTTAATTGGAGGTGTTGTTTGCTACAAGTTAATCAAATTTAATGAGGATGATGTATTTTAGCAAAATAAATCTTAATATGCAAATTCAAATTTTTTGTAAATTATTTGTAAATAATTTTACCTGGATTTTTGAATCAAACATAGGATACATTTGTAATGATATCCCCACAATGGCACATTCTTTAACAACCTTCCGTCTCCGCCACGGAAAAGCTTTAGTCATTGCTTTGTCACTTTCAACTATGTTATGACGATTCTTTGGTAAAAAAGACCATGCTCTAATGCGATCCTCATAAACTCCAAGTGACTTCTCATCTTCACCCTCCAGAAGAACAGGGAGGTAATTTGGAACGCTCTAAGCATTGTAAACACCTTGACGTGAAATAAAACTATGGTCATCAACTTTTTATTTTTTGTACCATATATGCACCTCTTTTCTTCAACCTCAGCAATCCCTGCACTACATCTTTTTTTTTAATTTTTAAGGTGTGCTCTAAGCTGTGCTTTTGTGATGATGGCGGCATCTTCAAAGGAAGATTGTGATCTGGCAATCTGTGGCCATCATTGCAATATTTCATTGACAATATCTGAATATTACTGCAAAGATGAATATCTCCAAAGCAGCAAATTAAGGATAATTACTGACTTTACTTGTGCTTACATTCGATTCAATCATGATAAGGTTAGCGTATTTCGCTAGATAAGGTGGTCTTTAACCGATGGCAGGCAAGCCTCTTGTGTCCATTATAAAAAGATAATGTCTTTGATATTTTCATAAATAGGTTAAAATGTATTTATTTTCACCAAAAATGAATCCATACTCAATATCTTAAAATATACGGTTATAGAGAAGATAAAATAATAGTTATTTTACAAAGTAGTTCTATATAAACAAAAAATAGGACTGTGAAAGTAAGTTTTGAACCTGATTGCAAAAGTATATGATTTTACCTTAAGCCTTAATGTACCTTCAAAACTGTACAAGAATCAATCGGATCACACATCAACCAGTGGTGGAATTTTTGGTTGGCACTACTGGCACAGGGTAGATAATAAACAAAATAAAAACATCAAGTGGTTTATTTTAGGCAATGATTAAGAGGATATGAATATTATTGATGTATATCAGTCTCCTCTCCTAAATGGCATAATACGTTAATATTGCTCTTCAAATAATCCTTTATATAACTGCATTCACATACATCAAGTAACAAGCGAGATGTGCAGCATATGATTTTTAGTGATAAATGGTGATTGCCAATTCCTATAATACAACACAAATTTATATTATAAATATAATTAAACCAATTTTACTTACACACCACATAACAGATTTATACAATTTATACACTTGGTTCCAGTGCAACATAAATTTATTTAAATAATTAATACTTTTAAAGAGGGCTTCATAAAGTGGAAAATCGTCCATTAATCATAACATACACAGCATTTATCCTAGGTTTCAACCAACCCTCTAAAATCTAGGTTCATCCTGGTGGTGTTTGGGTATCCCCCACACAAATTTGACAATTCCCCAATAAACCAGAGCTATTTTGGTGAATTCCAAAAATTATTGACATTACAGACATTTCAACAATAATAATTTTATTCTGTCGTTTATGAATATTAGTTTCATCCTAGCTTTCAACACCCCACCCCCTGCATAAAATGAAGGTCCACCCCAAGATAAACAGCCAACCCCCTAACAATAGATACATTGGACCCTCCAGTTTTTAAGACCCATCCTATGCTGGAGTGGAAGTTCAGTAGCCAAAGAAGATTAAACATCTCGCAAGCAGTATGCTTCAAACAAAATGTATTTAATGGCTTAACTTGAGGTTTGTTTGCTTTGTCAAAATTAGAATACTCAAAACTAGTAATTATTTCATTCGATAATTCTAATGAGAATAACTTAAATCAAACAAAGTTCACTATAATCACTGGAACCAAATAAACGACAAAACCTTCGAACAAATTTTGTACTAGATCGGGTAGAAAATGTGTTATTAAATGGTAAGAATTGATCTGCTTTTTCTTCCATAGACTAGGCAAAGAGAAAGATCATTTTCAATGCCAATGATGTTATTATCATATCAAGCTTTAGTGAACAGTTGAAAATGACAAGCTGGCTTTTTATCCTCAATATTATGAAGGAGACATTAGAAAAATGTACAAAACCTTTGTACTGTACAAAAATTACAGAAAAACCCAGCTAAAGCATGTGCAGCAAGATTATCTGCTACAACCATGGATAATCTAAATCCAGACTAATTCCAATCCTTTCAAGTATTAAATGATTGTTAATTAAAGGCTATTTGTAGATAACCATAACTTTTAATAAAACTAGTAGGGAAAAACAGAGCAAGTTTTATATCAGAACTCCTAGAAAGATATTTAGAAGGTAAATTTCCTAAAAAGAAAAAAAAATCCAGACACTATACTTCACAGTCTTGTTCTCAAGTGGATTTACTACATTAAAATCAAGTATTAAGAATATGGATGTACCGAATAATATCTGGTTTGTTCCTGTTATTCATACCAAGTGTTACTTCCACTGGCTCAATATAGTTTTTTTTATGTATCTAGTAAGTGTTTTTTTACCACTAGGTTTTTCTAGTGACAAAGCAAATGGGCTCCTACATTCCATATAGGTGCATGTCTCTTAATCTAAGGAAAAAATTGAATTGTTAAATTTTAATGACCCGTGAACTCCCTTCATGTGTGAATTACGATCAAGCTCAAGGACAGTTAAAAACTTTTTGCTGATAAAACATGTCGTCTCTGTTGTATAGCGATAGCTCTCCCTCAATTTTATTAAAAGATTTGCAATCAATTCATCTGCATCAAAATCAAATGCATTTTCATCATTACCTTCTTCTTTTTCTTCCGAAACCATTTGTTGTGAGAGATTATCGATGATACCTGTAACGATAGATACATTAGAACTAACATTTTCAAGTGCCTCACCACCATCACTACAACACTTCATTTTTCTCTTTCATGTTTTTGGCAAATAACCAATTATGTGCTTCCTGTACATGTTTTTGATAACTTCTAAGAATTCTATTAGACTTAGGACAGCCCGAAATGTTACATCTTTGTGAGAATAGCTTTCCCAAATCTGCCTTAATGGACGGTTATAAAAAATTTAAAAATATTGACAGTATGGATTATAATACATACAACTAAATAAAATCCTTTTTGAATTGGGCTCCTAATTCTTAACAAAATTTAGCTAGGTAGGATCCAATTCAGCTAGGTAGGATACAATCCAGTTGAAGCTACTCTGGCATGTGTCAATAATTTAAAATTTAACAAGACTTGCTTACACTAAATCAAGGCACGTTTTCATCCCCTGATCAGCTACACAAAGTTAAAATATATATAAGATTACCTTTGTTGTGGAAACATAAAAATTTAACCAAAAATTAAAATAATACTTGATTATTTGAAGTGATAATCCCAAATTAAGACTTGCATTGATTAAAAATAACAAAACGATTCTTAGTAGATTCACAAGGTTGATTTTGATTTGCAAAAACAAAATAGATTCTGGCACCATAAAAAACATCAAGTTGGAAGAGCAGTCCCATGAACAAAATGAAAACCTCTAAAGTAGTATTGAAAACCAAAAAGATTTTATTTATTAATTCCTCTTTAAACATAATTACAATACCCATAAAGGTTTTATATAATATGTTTAAAGTATTTTTAAATACCATAATGGTATAAATTATGTAAATACCTCAAAAAGTGTTTTAAAAACCCTCTCAAAATTTCGTTGTAGTCCTTTGATTTATTTCAGTATTCTGGAATAAGATTACTTAAAAATTAGGTTAGACTAATAAAAATTAGCATAAATACAAGTCACTATAATCCCTTTTGTAGAATATTTTTTTTTTTAAGCTTTCCATAATTTCGTAAAAATGTTATGTAAAACGACAGATTAAAACCATAATTGTAGGTAATTACTATAACTAATTATTTGTTTAGGTTTAAAGCTTTTCAATAACCAATGTCTGTGTTCTCTAAGTAAAGTTTCTTTTTTTTTTATTGGTACTTATTTTATACTAAAATCAACTTGTATAAAGGTGATGATTTAAACATGTTAGCGATTTTACAAAAAATTTTGGTAGATGAGCAGACATAACCAAATCTCTGCATTATTTTTATTTAACTTGTCAGTTCTTAAATTTCATACCAAAATCTAGTCTTCTTTTTTTTAAGAAAGGATTGACTTAAAATACTTACAAATCATCACTTGAATTGTTTTAATGTCACCTTTCATAATTTGAATAACTTTTTGAGTATTAATATAAAGGTTATCAGATTAATTTCCAGATCTTACCCCTGTCTACAAGTGTAAAAGTTGCTTCATCATTTTTTGCGTAATAAAATACATCTTAGTTTTGTCATACTCTTCCAATATGATGTAGTATACAAAATATTTTTTGACAAAATATTGATTTAACACAAAGCATTGAATCAGCAAAGTCTTGATTACACAAAGCATTGAATCAGAAAAAGTCTTGATTACACAAAGTATTGGTTTGATATTAAAGAAACGTTAGAAAAGAAAGCCTTTAATGTCAAATTTTTTTCTTTGGGATAATTAATATTTTTGTACGTTAGAATACATGGAACAAGAATTAAAAACTATTTCTCCAGACTGTAATTGAAGTAGTTATTTTTTTTAGCATTAAATAAATATGCTCATGCTATCTGACATAAAATGATATGTTTATTAAATGGTAAATGAATGTTTTAGTATGTTATAACATCACTAACACAACTTATTTGACAGATCTTTAGATTGTAAATATCAGTCATCTTATGTTAAGTTACGTTTCAGCTGTGCTTAAGTGGTCAGCCATGTTGAAAAAAAAAAAAAAACTTTGGGTGGGGCAGGCTTACTAAAAATCAAAACTTTTTGAATTTTCTCTTTCATTAGATGGTGATGATAGAATTTTTTTTTTTTTTTTTTCATATATTAGATTTTTGGACTCCAAGCAAAGTCAGCATAAAATCCTATAAAATCACCCATCCTGTCAAGTCTGTCAGTCCAGTCATTTATCTCAAAAACATTTCATTATTTTTTTGATATTTTTTTTCATAAGGCTATAATGAGAGAACACTAACAGCTTTAAAATTTTTCAAAAAAAAATTTTTGGTACTGGAAACGAATTCAACATTGAAGTTTGCTAATTATATCAGTTTTTTTTGAGTTTTGCACAAAGTTGGTTAAAGGTCCATATAGTTGATTAAAGGACCATGTTTTAACTTATATGACCACATGCTAGAAATTCTCATTTGGGGGCCTGGGTCCAATTCATGATACAAAGTTGTTATTTTGTTTTTCTCAAAAATTTGCACTCTGGTTATGATGAAATTTAGAGGGCATCTTTTTGAATTTGTATTAAATTGAGACTATGGAGGAATCCTTTTACCCCATACCTGCTAAAATTTCTTGTTCTCCAGACTCAAGCCCCAAAATTTTGTCAAGAAATTACATTTTTCAAATTTTTTAGAATTTGATTTTCAATTATACTCAAATTTCGTTTGATGTTTGAGAATACTATTTATGATTAATTTTGCATTTTTGCGATTTAGAAAATGGTATTAGAGCTAAAAACAGCATTAAATGAAATTTGATGGACTATAGAGGGTAGGCACCTTTTACCTCTTATGACCACTTGGCAAAAATACTTACTTTGAGCCCAAGCTTTAACCAATTTTTGGATATAGTTGTGAGCAACAACTTTTTGAATTTTTATTATTTTTATTTTAGATGATTCTGTTAAACACATTATTAAAATGGTTTACACTGTCTTATAAGAGACTGCACAAACGTATTAAACTCTTGTTATACAATGTTTATTTTTACATAACCAAAATATTTTATTACTTATTTGGTACCCATCTCAATGATATGAATAAATGCTACTCCAAATCTCAGAACAGTTCTCTCAAAGTGAATGGAACTTGGGGAGTTGCATCTCTTCAAAAACATGCAGGTTTTCCAAGTAGTGAATTTGTTTATGTTTCTCCACTTGGATGTAATATTTGTTCTTGGAACATAAAATCTAAACTTCAAAATTCAATTTTTCAAGGACACAGAGATTTGATTACAGTTTTGACAAATCATACTAGCGGAAAGGTTTTATCTATTTCATACAGTGGTGAAGTGAAATTATGGGATGAATCATTTAAATTGTTGGCTACATTTGATTCAGTTAATGGTGTTATTTTTGGTTCATGGAACGATATTGGAGATTTGTTTTCTTTGTGTTCAGAAGGAGTTAAAACTGTTGTTTCTGTGTACTCATTTAGTGATGTGCTGAATGCTTATATTAATAAGCAAAAAATAAAATCCTTATGGACATATCAACCAAAAAGTATTTTAATTCAAAAACGTAAAATAGGCAAAACGCACGGGTTCTTTGATTCATGTTATTTTATTATGCCTAAAGAATTGTTAGCAATATTTCAGGCTGACACAGTTTTTTTTTATAAGTTCTCTTCAAATGGTGAGATTTTAAAAAAAGAAGATGTAAATCCACCTCAAGGTAATATAGATAGCATTGTTGTGTTTACAAGCGATGTTTACAATAACGTTATCGCTATTGGATGGGAACACGGTTATGTTTCACTTTTTGATATTTCTTCGTTAAGTTTAATAAGTAGTTTTAGTTTGGCTGGCCACCCAAAAGCTTGTGTATGGAGTGATAGTGAATTAGTTATTTCATCATATACAACTGGAACTTTAACATGGTGGACTTCGCAAGGTGTTCAGTTAAGAGAGGTTAAAAGTAAGTCCATTCATGATTTATGACTTTTTTTTTTCTTTGTGTTTTTACTTTTTACTACAGAAATTTGATGGTATGCAGGCAGACAAAAGAAACTGTTAACTAAGAAATTTATTCCATATTTTTTGAGGGTTAATGCAAAATTTTCAAAATGTAGGTTGTAAAAACATGATTTTCATTTCTTTATATTTGAGACTGTTTGGATAGCACTACAGAAACCAAAAGAAATTTGGAATAAAAATGGTTAGTAAAAACACTGATTGCAATTTACAAAAATTTACTTCTCAATCTAAAAATAACGATAAATTTTCAGCAGAAAAATCCCATCATATATA
>JAUZNK010019513.1:0-21178 GCA_035046665.1 Euphysa ruthae
GCTTTCAAAACTGTTTCAAGAGATAATTACACTGTCACGCCTGAAATGATAGTGAGTTGGAAAGATACTTACTTACCAAAAACTTTGTCAAAGTATGAGCTAAACGATGTTTATAACGCCGACGAATACTATCTCTTCTACCAAGCACTTCCAGACATAAGTCTTTACACTACAAAAGCGAGCGTTGCAGTGGTGGAAAGCAAAGTATAGTAAGATTGACTGGTTTGGTAACTGGTAATGCTGCAGGAGATAAACTGACTGTGTTTGTTTTTGAGAAAACAGTGAATTTACTCTGTTTTAATTTTTTCAAGTGTTTACAGTGCCGTTATCGTGCACAAAAAAGGAGCTGGATGGATGGCGATTTGTTTACAGAATGGGTGAAGAAAATGGACAGGAAATTTGTAGCTCAGAACAGAAAAATTTAAAAATGGCCTCAAAGCAGTTGAACTCATATTTCTACCACAAAACACAAAGCCAAAAAGATAACCTATGGAACAAGGTGTTATTGGAAGTTTAAAGGCATTTTACCGTCACTCATTTATTAAGCGCTACATTACAAGCATTGATCAAGGAATAACACCTACTAACGTAAACATCTAAGAGGCAATGACTATGCTCACTATAGCTTGGCAATGTGTTTCAGAAGGAATCTTAGTGAACTGCTTCAGGAAAGCCGGAATAAGTAAATATAGCCACGCACTAGTTAAGCTGATGGCTACGATCTGTTTAAAACTCTTTCTGTACAGCTTGAAAAGGTCTAAAGCAAATGTCATATTTCCCTTAATAAAGTTTTTAGCGTTGAAATTTATGTGGATGCTGATGACGATTTTTTGAAATTTGAATTCATTTCATGAGTAACTCAATCAGACAAAATATAGGGTGATAACGAAGAAGACGTTGATCGAGAAATATTTCCATAAAGAAAGGATGACATCGGCCATGCTTTTGCAGTTCTCCATATAGCTTTTTTCATAATATTGGAAAGAAAACGAGAAAGAAAGTTTCGGAGAGAGAGAAACTATATGAACTTTCACTGAATAAAAATAAACAGTATTCCTGTATTACAGACTTTTTCAAGTAACTATAATATTTTGCTTTAGAAAATATGTTTTCTTTTTTCACCTTTCCCCCTTCCTTTTTCGCTTTAAGTAAAGTAAAATTTAATAAAAAATTATTAATTAAAAAATAGTTGTTTTTTTTCGACATAGCGAACAGCGAAATATTTTCCATTTCCCTTCCAAGGTTTGTTAAATCGAGAGTCTGTTGTATATATGTTTATTTCTTGCGTAATGGCTTAAAACTTTTTTCTCGGATTTCTTTTTTTTTCCTGAAATTCTTTTAAAGTCATCACCTCATAAAAGAAAATTTCATTTCTAAATTCTTGAAAGTTTTCCAACCGCTGAATATACCCTAAGATTATCACTGTAGGACTAAATTCAACATTTTTATCTTTTTGTTTGACTATTAAACTTTTCAGAAATTTTGCATAAAATGCCAAAGAATACAAAATACTATAGATAGAATTTTTTGACCTGTATGGCACTCGAGCTAAAATTCTCGTTAGAAGGCCTCCTGCTTTCAAAGCATATCAAATTTTTTCTGAAAATGACATTTTGATTTTTCACAAGGTGTTTAATTTTGCCAAAATTGTTTATGCTATTAAAATATTATTCGTAGTTATTCTCGTAACTCGAAGTTATTTATTTATTGAACTTGGGCACAAATTATTTAAAATCTAAAAAATAATAATTTTAACAAATTGAATGATTTTAGAAAATTTTTTGCATAGGACCTAAAATTGATTTTTCTTACTTAAATTTTAACAGTTGCTTATTTATTTTGTTGAAATCTAATAAAAATTAAGAAAATATAAAAAAAAAAAAAAAAAAAAACTATTCATTGTTAGGGATTTAATAAACATTGTGTCACAGTGTCACATAGTGTGATGTTTTAAAATTCTTTTTAAGCCTTTTGATAGATCTAAAATCAAATTTTCCTGATGAGTTTTATTAAAAATTTATAGTGCAACTTTGAAGTTAATCTTATTGCAATGAAATTAGCATGTCTCACAATTCTACTGTAAGTACCTTACACCTGAATCACCATCATTCAAAGTTATTTATAACACTTAATTCTTTTATGCTTGGAAATTAATACAGATAAACACTAAAAGTAGGAAGATATTAGATTTTATTTGGCTATGATGAGTTTTGAAATGGCAAAAAGATTATACTGCTTTGAGCTGTGCAATTTATTTGTTCCATTTTAGTAAAAATTTTTGTGGTTTCATGGTTTGCTTGCTACTCCCAGAATTTTTTATAAATGAATAAAAGGTATGAAATTAGTCAAACGATATTTATCTTTAAGTTGTTGAAATGCAGAATGATTTGTTTTATTAATATCTATTTTGCTATCAAAATTCCATTCAGCTTATCTCTACCTAATCAAAATATTTTCTGTCCGAGGGGTTTTGTGATGTTATAATTAATTGACTATAGTCTCGATATTTTGTAACAAATGTTTGTATATAACTATAAATAAATACATATTAAAATTCCAATACGTTTGAACCTTCTGCATGAATGTTTATGATTTTTTTTTTCGAAATTTAAAAGGCGTTTTTATTTAATTGAAAAGGTTTTTTTTCATCCTCAAGGTACGATAAATTTTGTAAAAGAAATACATTTAACTGCAGGATCCGATAATAATATATGAATTATTTTAGAAAAAAAACTGTAAGATTAGTTTAGTAGCAAGCAAAATATAGATTTTTGGTAGGTTGTCGTAAACCATCAATAATCTGGAGAATGAAAAAAGATTCTTCGAATAAATAAAAAAAAACCAATACAATACAACCGGGTAGCTCAGTTGAACACCTGACTCCCAACCACAACATCATGGGTTCAAATCTGGGTATCACACACTCAGCTTATGAGTAGCACTTTGGTGCGGTAAGATTGGTAGAGTTTTATTAATACCTCGTTAGCTCCCTGCCTAGTAATAATACTCTATTTCCTAAGATTTTTATTCTGAGCCAAATTTGAAGGAACATATTGATTTTAGGATAACATTAAAAATTCAGTCTTATTATTGAATATGTGGATATTATTTCTAAACATCAAATTGATTGTCACTAATGTTACTTTTATTTGGAAGTCAATTTTTATATTTTAGTAAAAGTTTTTCAATATAGAATGATCATCAGCTCAAGGATTTAAAGCTATATTAAAGTATCCAATAGTGCAGTAAACATTGTCTTTTCAGAGAAACAGTAGACTTATATTTTATATGGTATACTTTACATTTCACTAAGAAAAACTTATTAATATTAACTGGGTTAAATTTTTAAATTCTTTTAAAGTAAATATGGATAAAGATATTTCTTGGGTAAATTTTATACAATCGACTTGAAATTAAGGCGAATTAATGAAATTAATCAACAAAATCCAATGTTATCACACATAAAACTGCACAAGTGCGCTATTAATTACACCTTTTATTATTAACCGAAATAGATATTTCATATATGAGTCTGTATAGCTCTCAATAAATGAAATATTGTACACTCATCCGATGCTTTTCATAGTTTAGTTGATTTTTATTGTGTTTAAAAAATAATAGTTTGTTGATGAGATAAAGAGATTATATTCTAGATTAAAACATAAAGCAACATTTCTATTGAGGCACAGAAACATCTATTAGACATTATTTTAAAAAAGATTTATTTTCTGGGGGACATTATTTTAAAAGTGACATTATTTAAAAAGTTAAAAGCTTAATATTTATGTTATGTTTATGTTATAGTTATATATATATATATCTATAAAATAACAATGACTTGCTTATTACCGTAATAAATTAATATGAGTCTAAGTATTAATTTTAAAAATATTTTCTGGGTTATGTTTATTATGGTTGACTAGTAGATCTTGGGCCTTCCTTACATTTGAGATACAGTTAAGCGGCCAAAAATTTGAAAAAATTAAGAAAAAATCAAATTTTCAAATTTCGAAAAATCTAAAAGAAAATAAAACAAAAACGGGAATTCTACTTTTTGGAAATCCCTTGTTTCTAATTATTATGATTTGGTGATTTTTTGTTATCCAAGTTCTTTAAACTTTATTCTTGTATATTTATCTATGTAGCAGCCATCAAATTTTGGAAAAAATAAAAGTTGGTACCAAGTTGATGACTTCATGAGCAGCAATATATGAGCGTTATTAACCATATTAACAGAAAAATCAGTAACCAGAAATAAATACGTTAATTAACAACATTTACTGGAAGTAAATTAATAAGCTATTTGAACAAATAATTTCTCAAAAATAAACAGATTATAAAAAAATATATCTTTTTTTGCTGCTGTTCAAGAAGTGTTTCTGGTGAATGTTTTTTTTTTAAATTCTTTTTTTATCTAAGAAGCTTGATCACATAGTTTTTATGAAGAAGTGCACAAAAACTTAAATCACCAGGTCGGGTTACTAAGTGTGTTCCGTAGTATGGGAATATTCTCTGAGTCACAGGATTAATTCTCACTTCATAAATAAATAAGAGACCACACGCCTATAATATGTACTTTGAAATTCTTAATAATTAAATTTTGGTATTGATTATACTAAAATACTTTAATTATTTGTTTTTAATTATTATTTGTTGATTATACATAAGTTTTTATAATCTTTCCTATGGAGATGTATATTTTGCCGAATGCCAACCCTAATTTAAAGGATCGAATGTAGCAGTCAGTAGATGTATTTAAGTAATCTGCAGAGGTTCCCTTAATAGTTACATAAATTGATCTTCAAATTTTTAAAATTGATGTTAAAGTTTTGTTCGTGTTAACGAATGTATTATAATGGAACTTCAAACCATCTTTTTCAGGATTGGCAGCAAAAATATATACCAAAATATATGCTTACAAGAATTACGCGTGTATCAATTATTTAAATCAAAGTTAATAACCATTTTTATATATTAAAATGATCCCTGAAAAAGTTTTGTTGTATTTATTTATTTACCATAATGGTGGGAGATCATCGAAAGTCGAACTTATTAAAAGATGAGCACCCACTAATTAAATTTTATTTCATTAAATTATTATCTTGAAAATAGGTTAATAATATTTTTTATAAACTCCTCCCTTTAAAATTAATATTAGCTGAATTTATTTTATTATATGTTTGTTAAATACATGAAATAGAATTATTAGCAACGACATGACATCTAGTCATAAGAAAATACGAAAGATTGCCTGAGTAAATTTTTTGCCGTGGATGTGTGGTATGTCGGCGGCAGTGTCCGAGGCTAAATCGGAGTGCTAATTACTTGGGCAATCATGCTAGCTAGCCGTGCTATTTTATATAAAACTCAGTGTCTGTGATCACTCCCTGTTTAAAGCTAGTCTAGCTATAATTAAGGTATGAGATGAAGAGTTTCCAAGCCTCACCATCATTTTTATGTTTTGGTCTGTTGTTTTGCAAAAAATTCTTCATATAGAAAATTAATGATTACCCTTTAGGTAGGACTTTATCTTCACATGTTTAGCACATGGGTCTAATCTGAACTATTTGGCAAAGTTTTGCTGTTGGGTACCCTTCCTAACGTCAACCTCATTATGATGTTAGGAACTGATTCATTTTCTCATATACTTGTAGGCTTTCCGTTAATCTTTTTAAGGGCGTTGTCCATCATGATGGGCAGTTTACTCCACTGTTGTCAACATCTCTCCATATCTACGCTTTCAATAGTGTTTATCATTATGTCCGTCATCAATTTATTTTTTTTATGTTAGTTATCAATCAGAATGAAGCGAGAAATATATACGTGTTATTAGTATTATATATAGTAGTATTAGTAGTAGTAGTAGTACCTTAAGGTTCTATAGGTTATAACAACCGTTCCTTATTGTATTGTCCCAGCCAGCCAAACTTCAAAAATTTTAAATATATTTTTGGTTGCCATACTATATATTATAAGAAAATATAAAAAAAGATAAGAAAAAGAAAAAATAAGCAGCTCACAAAGAAGGATTATTTATTATCAGCTGCTAGCTATGTAATCCCTAGATCCCTAGAAAGAAGCTTATCAGAAAAAACTTAGTTATATTATATATATACTCACAATAAAATGTTCTAACTTTTCTACACAAATGAAAAAATTAATCTTTGATACTGCATATTCTTTAAAAGGCAAAATGTGTGTGTATAATTAAAAATTTTTCAATCAAGTATGAGCAGGAATAATTACCATATGACGTTATGATCTGATTTAAAGGAAATGGTGTACTGTGTAATTCCGTAGACAAGTTGATGATCTTTGGCCAATTTTTGAAAAAATAATTGAGGTTGACTCTTTTTCAGAGCTTGGGTTGTAGGGGGAAGAAAGGAAGTATATGGAGATTGAATCTGGTAGTACTCAATCCTACTCCCACAAATCGTTGCTTGCTGCAAAAGTCATGATTTATGGCTAAGAAAGGTCACAAGGACGTTAGGTTTTCCAAGACTTGCATGAGAACCAAAAATTAACCTTTGTTTACTCAGCATGGCACTAAAATATAAGGGAATCAAGATATGGCACTAAATACTGTGTATTTAACTTGAATATATATCCTCAACTGTTATATCAAGTTCATAGAAACCTTAAAACAGCTATTTTTATTATTTTTTTTTCTATAAAATTCTTGTGAAAACCTAAGTATATATCATGTGTTAAATTATTAAAATAGATGAAATTAAATCATTAAAATTATTCAAATTTTTCAAAATAAATTAGCTGTTATAAAAATTAAGTTTTGCCATTAAAACTGAAATTTATTTTATAATATTGTAAAAGTTAATTTGTATATACTTCTGTTGCAAGGTTATTAACTTTCAAAGTATAAATAGTTAATTTTTTAATAATAAAACATAATATACCTTATAATCTACATGTGTCCTACGGGACACTATCTACATAAGGAACAACAGCTTGATCATTTATCATTGAATTAAAATCTGCCAAGATAAGAATTTGTTACTCTTTTTTAGCTGATAGGAGATAATTCCTGTTTTTGAAAAAATTTGTATATATATATATATATATATATATATCAACGAATCACTTAAAATCCGTTTGAAAGGTACACAAAATAAATGTATACGATTTTATTTAAATAGTTGCGCCCATATTGATACATAAATTGGCTGGCTGTTAATATGAGGGTTAATCAGGGTATTCTTGCACATGCGTTTCAATTCTGCAGTAGACCCAACTTAAATTGCTTTAAAATTTTTGAAAATAAAAAAATCCCAGCCATCTAAGGCTAGATATACCCTTGAGAAGATCTACCATAAGAAACAAATTTTCTGTCATCAAAAGGTCCGTTTATATGGAGTAGACTTTCTAATGAAATAAAATCAATCACAAACTATAACGTATTTAAAACATAAGATCAATGACAAACTTGTTACCTCTTTGGATATAGTTTGCAGACCTAATAAATATAAATTATAATTCTGTAAAAAACCGCTTTTTAAACATTTACATATATTTTCTTTGTTTTTTGTTTTTACTATGCTTCGGCTTAATCTGTTTTTGTGTATATGATGTATAACACGACCACGATGGAAATATTGTTGTGACAGACAATTTTTGTGCCTATCCTTGCCCCCATTTGTTTTTATCTCAATATTTATTTTGTTTTTTTTGTTTTCTGTTGTCTTGTAATTTTCATAGCTAATGTACACATTTGTTTGTGACAGAATAAATACTTACTTACTTACTTTTGTCTTGATGGATTGTCGGAAAACCGAAGGCATCTGTTCTGGGTTTTAAATTAGTGTTTTTTTTCTTCTAAATGACTGCCAACTAACGCTAACAGCTGGTTTTTTTTTGAAGTAGTATATGCTCATCCTAACAGTTATATTTTTGAAAAAGTTAGTCGGAAATTTATTTTTTTTTTGGACTCTTGGTAAATCCAAGACAGTCCTAGAAAGCAGACCCTTCTCTTGATAGTTGCAAAAACCATATTTTTACTACAGAGATGGATTATTATTTTTCAAATTTTATTTTAGGCTTTAAATAAAAATTTTTTCAATGTCTGCTCTTTAGGGTTTTCTGAAATTTGACATGAACTTGTATGATTAAGAAATCAATTGACCAATATGGCTACCGGTGCATGGAAAAAATGGCCAAGAAAAAATGGCCAAGAAAAATTTATTGATCTGTATAAGCTAGATTAAATTTATTAATTACCACAAAAATAATTGCAGTAATCTTTTGACTAAAGTGTGCAGAGCTAGAAATAGATTTGGGCTCTGACATTGTTATCCTTGACTTTGAGAAGGTGTTAATTAATGCAATAAGTGTTTTTGGTGATGAAAAAAAATTTTGAAGAAAAATTTATTTTTAGAAAAGTATAAAATATCCGTAAATCTTCAAAGATTGTTGCTCCACAATCTGGGAAGATACATCAATCAATCAATCTATCAATGGCGAAAAATACAGAAACTTGGATTGGCTAATCTCTATCGTCATGATACTGACATCAAAATGTTATGTACTAGATTGGATGCCCTTGAGTTTCTACCCATTGAGAAAGATTGAGAATGTTATATGTGGGCAGCCAACAAATTACCAAGACAATATTTCCAGATGGGCCCACATGACGGTGTATTGGAGTTCTTAGAACGCCCATTTGTACCTATGAAATTTGCTCAACCAAACAACCTGACCAAATTGAGCTAGCGTTGCATTACATTACACAACGAGTTTTGCTCAAAAACTCAGAGATAACATGGAAATAAATTTCCGCCTGAGGTGGGAGTCAAACTCGTGATCTGTTGTTCCGTAGTCAAACGTCCTACCACTGTGTCAACTCCGTTGATTAAGTATAAGATAGCATTTGTTTGATAAAAATCTTGCAGAGCAGGCATTTGAAGGTCAAGAAACCACTGACCTTATCAATTACTTTTATCGTACTTATGGGCCCAGTCGTTATCAAAGTTAATTTGCACAGGGGTGATAGCATTTTGCCGATTAATTGTACCTTTTCCACCAAATATGTGGAATTTTCATGATACAACACTAATGAGTAACCCACGGACCAAGAATGTTTGTGAAGGGTGGAACTCTCGCTTTGACACCATCCAACTGTTTGGAAACTTATAAAAGTTCTTTAATGGGAACAAGCATGCTCGTCCACTAAGTCAGTTTAATGTGGGAATGTTGCCAGCTAAACAAATTAAATGGGGGTTCATGAACAACTACAAAATCTACGTCCTGACAAGCGTGATATGAATGATTTCCTTTGCGTTGTTGCACACAACATCTACTTTTGAACTTTAGGTTTCTAATTTCAGCTTGATCTGCATTGTTGATTTTTTCTATTATACATTTATTATATGTATTTTAGTTGTTTAAACTTTGTATGTGCCTCATGAAAAATAAATAATTTCATTATATACAGTATAAAAATCAGTGTTGTTATTGACATTACTGGTAGTGTGTATCTCCAATTATATTAGATTTTTTTGGCTTATTTTTTTTTTTAGGTAATTTTTTCTTTGGCCATTTTTTCCTAGGCTAATTTTTCCCACATTTATAGCCACTTTCTGAAATTCTTGTTTCCAGAGCCTTAGGTCAAAAATTTGGATGGGTTTGTTATTTTTTTTAAAGTTAAAAGACCATAGATCTTTTGCCCTGTATGGTCACCTTCTGTATGGTCACCCTCTGAAAGTTCTCTGTCTCGGGCATCAACATTTTTCGATATTTTTCAAGAATTTTTTTTAAATTTTTCTGAAATTTTGTATGTTTGATAACTTTATTTTTGATTACTTTTTACATTTTGGCCACTTTGAAAAAATGTTATTTTAAGCCTAAATACGACATCTTTTGAAAGTATCAAAATTTGTTTGTTGTTTTTTTTTTTTGTGTAAAGTTAAAGGACCAAAGAGAACATTTTTTACCCATATGGACACATGCTTAAAATTATTTTTCCTGGATGTAGGTTCCAAAGCTTGTTTATTTTAGACTTTTAACAAAATTTTCTTGAAATCTTTTCAATAATTTTTATTGGACCAAATTGCACTTTGACTCAATTTTTCCCAAAAGTTTAAGATTAGGGATTTTGGGTATATTACACATTTCAGGCCTGTTCAGGAATAAAGTGTGATCACACTCGTAAATCCCCGCTCACACCTAAAATGGTGTATTGATCCCACTCCTTGATTTACACACAACACACTTCAATTTGTTGAAATTCCAAAGTAATTTAGGGAAAATTTGTTGATAGCACTTATAATTGATAACTTAGTTGTCTGGTTACCACGGTTACCACACACCTAGCAATTTATTCCTGACCAGGCCTGCATTTTTTGGGTAAAGTATGCCAAAAATTTCCCATTCAAAATTTTTTTTTCTAAGTTTTGAGTTTAATGTTTTACTCTTTCAATACCACGTATATTTATGGGTTTTTAAAAGCAGATACAAATAAGTAAATTTGTAGCAAATGCTTTTTTTTAAGCCATATAAACCTTTACATCAAAATCACACCAATATAACAAGGTATTAGAAAATCTAAAAAAATAATTTCCACAACAAAATTCATATTGATTGATGAAATGATGTAATTTTAGTGTTGTTTTTTTTTAAATTCAAAAATAATACTTCTAGAATGCGAAGTAAGAAATACCAAAAGTATTTAATGAAAAGAAAAGTTACCTACATGAAGCTTTTGCTAAAATTTGGTGATCATAACCATGATAGTTTAGAAATAACAGCTCAATAAAATACCTTAAAATGATGCATACCTAACTGGATTTAAACAAACTAACCAATCGTAATTAGTTGTTAATATTTTATATACATGAAGTAACGAAATACACATCAACGATTGAATCATGCATTTGAATCATGATTTCAGAACATGTTTTAATGTTTTAAAGATTTTCATTGGTTGATTATAAAGATAATATCGTTTTTGATTGATATTTTTAAACAATGAGCAAATCTGCAGTAACAAATAATAAGAATTTCTGAACAAAATTTTTATCAAGAAATTTTCTCTATTATATTAAAATCCAGTGTATTATATTTTAATACAGCATTATATATGTATATGTATTACATACATTACAGCTAAAAAGTCAAACATAGGCATGAAATAATTTTTTATGTGCACCAATTAGCCCAATATTGGCAGGTATACAGCTATTAAAAAAAATTTTGATGTCTATATCTCTATATAAAGAGATGATATAGGTAGCTTTTGGCTTCTTCTGATTGGCTTTCTACCTAGCTTTCTATTGATACCAAAATATAGCCGGTTGAAAAAAATTGTAGCCATAGCAACAGTCTATATATATTGTTCTTGAGGTAACGATTTAAAGAGGTGTGGCATCAAAAGAGTTAAATTATGTTGCAATTTTGCTAATGCTTGGAGATATTTTGAATATTTTGAGAATATCTTAAGAGCCATAGTTTTTTTTATATTTCCAGGTGGCCATACAAAGTATTTAACTAAAGCAAAGTTTAAGAGTTATGGGAAGCCTAATTTGTTTAAAAGAAATTAGTCGATAATTTAATTGGAGTTGATGCAATTATTGTGAAATATTATTAAACCTCCTTTTACATTTCCTCACTTATCACATTTAATTAGGAAGTTTTTTGTTGGGTATTCTCCATGAGGGAAGTTTTATTGACAGTGGTATTTATTAGAAAACTTTAAGACTTACAACCTTACATCTCAATTTTGGTTGTTTTGTTTAAAAAGGATAGTAAGACTTCACAAAAAATTATGCACAGTTTTTTTATAAATGCATTTCATTTTAATAATCATTGTAGTAAGTAGAAAATTTACCATTCAGGGGATATTTACAAGCAAGGAATTTATATTATGAAATACATAACATCGATAGTGTTAAAGAATTTTAATATTTATTTGTTTTCTCCAAGTGTTGAAAATATGATTTCTGAGGGTTTCTATTTATTGGTTGTTTTAAAAATGATTTTGGGCATAATGGATTAAATTTTAATTGAAAATGACATTTCACTTTGCTAAGGTTAATTATATGTTTCTAATCTTGTCTGTGGTCAGATCTTGTTTCATTTTTGATAAAATTTATGATTTTTTTGTTTTTTATAGACTCAAAATTATTTTTATAAAATTAACAAACAATGCAGATGACATACAACTACATTCTCATTACACTGTTCATCAAGCAACATTTTTGTATTACCAGTAATTTTAAAGAGTTTGATTATGATATTCAAAACATCCTCATCAAAGACAAACATATTTTCCTAGGGGCTACAAATAGAATACTGAAGTTAGATACAGAATTAAATATAATAAACACATATGATACAAGTGCAGAATCAGATAATCAAAAATGTACCACATTTTTAACAGGAAAAGATTGTACAGATACATCAGGTGCCTCACATAAAGGCACTAGAGATAATAGAAATCAACTTTTAATGGTTGCAAACATAAAGGGGGAACCTATAATAGCTTGTGGAAATGTGAAACAGGGTACTTGTGTGTTTATTGATGCATCCACATTTGAGGTGGTGCACCAACGGGGTGATATCTTTCCCCAGAAATATTACTTAACTTCAAATAAGGAGTATGGTACAGCAGTCGGAATTGTCACTACGCTAGGGACCACTAAAGTTCTCCTAATAGCTAGCCTCGTAGATCGAGTTTTTTTAGATACAACTTTTAGATTATCTTCTTATTTAATAAAAGTTGTCAAGCTGACGTACAATGATAGCAATTTCTTAGAATTGTATAAAAGTGGTTCTGGTGGTTCAAATTATTTTGTTAGTTACGATATTGCTAATCTAGTATCATTTCAAGTACTGACTGGCTTGGTAAAGATAGAGTATAACTTTATATCTACTAAACAGATCGGTGACCATTTTTATTTTTTTACTGTGTTTCGTGACAAGAGAAGTGGTGTCCTTCAATCTAAGGTTATTAGAATGTTAATGAATTTGGAAGGCATGGGTAATTATTTTGAAAAACCATTATCATGTAAGAAAAATAATAACGAATACAAAATCTTGATATCTACGTCTTTTATAACATTGTCAAAGTCGTCGGCTAAAGTATTTAATAGCGTTGAAGGTAGTCAGCTTGTATTTGGTTTGTTTAAAACAGATTCTGTAAGCAATCCGATGCATGCTGTTTGTTATTTTCCTATTAATGATGGAACAAAAGGATCAATTAGTAAACAAATAGAAGAGCAGCAAAATCTTTGTAAAAGTGGAAATGCAATGCCTATTGCTGATTGGTTAGACAAGGAAAAGTGTGAGGTATGGTTTTGTTTGTTATATAATCTTTTTCTTGATATTTCATTTATTAATTTAATTTATTTTAAAAAATTTCATTGTTTTGATTTGAGCTCACCAGCAGTATATATTTTAGTCAAAGACACAAGTTTAAGATGCAGGAGGCTATGGGAGTAGTAGTTTTAAGTATTAAGAAGTTATGGTGTGTCGTAAATTCAATATTAGTAAGGAGAAGGTATTTTATTTGGTACCACCAAGCTTTGTTATCTTGGCGGGTGCTGCTGCAGTTATCTATCAAAGAAAAAAGCTACAATTAGCAAAAAAAAAAAAAAAAAAAGGATATTAAAAATGTGATGCTTTTTCTTATAGGGATTCCAATGTACTTTGACATATTGGGCTCTATTTAAAAAGTTAATAATTATGAATGCTTTTTATTACATCAAAACAGCACAGACGGTTTTCCAATTGTTAGCATTTGAAGTTTTGGGGTATAGTTTAAAATAAGCTTTGTGATGACATCACAATTATGTATGACACATTTAGGATATCAGATTTTCATCTTTATTTTTAAGTAACAATAGGTTTTTAATGATCTCTGGTAAGACGATAGATGCCTATATCTTTAATATTTTTACACATAAATTAGAATTATATTTTTGACATGTGGCTAGTTCCAGGCCCTTTTAGGTTTTTGGACATTATGAAATATTTTCAAAGAAAATTCAATCGGTCATGTTATAACGGCTTCCCTCAAAAAACTTCAAGGTTTTTTGAGATTTCAAACTTTATTATCAATAAACCAAAAAGATAAAAGAGCTTGGAACTAGCCACCTTTCACTGATAAAATTACAAATTTTGTAAAGAATCAATAAAAACATAAGCATCTATCACCCTACCAAAAATTATTTAAAAATTGTAAAAGCTTTTGAAAATATAGAGGGAAATACAATGCCCTAAATGTGCCAAATGTAACTGTGATGTCATCAATAGGCTTGTTTCTCATGTCAGTCCAAAATTTCAAACAATTTTAACTCGAGAACTGCATAAGCTTTTTGCTGAAATAAAAAGGATTCTTCATTATTTTAAAAAACTTTTTAAATAGAGACTAACTTGCTGAAGCACTTTGGAGTCCCTTTAAAAGGAAAGGTAAATTTTAAAGTGTAGTTGACTCATTTATTTTTGAAGCATGTGATTAGCAGAATTAATATCTATCATAAGCGAATGTTTTGAATATTAATATTTATATATATTTATATTAATATTTATATATATTTACATTAATATTTTTATAAGATGATGTTACTATTTTGATATTAATCTTTATTTAACATTAATATCGAAAAAGAAAGTTTAAGACACACATATACTTGACCCATATAGTAGCACCAATTTGATAGCATCATGTCTCTCACTGCATGCAGGTTACCCAACTGCTGCTACCAGTAATAGTAGTTCATATTTTATAACACACATTCTATAGAAAGCACTTTTTGTGAAGGAGATGCAACGTTTTAAAAAGGTGAATTAATTATTCATTTTTCAATGATTTCAGGGTAGGAACATCTATGTTGACATCTTAAGTATACGTCTATCACCTGTTGAGCAGATTCAAGGACAGTTTTTATATTCATCAAAGCAACAACTTGGAACAATATTAGCTTTTCCACACACAAGAGGAGTTTCAGTTTATCTCTCAAGTGAAGATTCAACTGTTAAAGAGGTACGTGGTTTTATTAATTGTATGATTTACTTTTTATAGTACTGGGGATTATCCTTACTGGTTTGTTAGACCTACTTTTTCTTTATTCTGAAGTGGTAGAAAAAAATATATGTTAAAACAGGTGATGCAAGGATGAGATTTGGTGTATATCACCACAGTTGTCACCCGTATTGGAAGTTTTGGAATTGTACTGGAATTAAATTTTGTCCTGGAGGTCATTAAAACAGAGACTTTTGAAAAAGTGTTTGTTCTGGAAATTTTTGAAATTTTAAAATTACTAAAATTACGTTTTATACATACATTTCATAAGAAATTGGTGTTCGTCAATTTTTGTTATGTAATTGTTATGTAAAATCTAATTACTGTATTTATTTTTCCTTTTTAGGTATAACTTTTTTTTACTTTCTGTAATTACAGGTTATCGTGTTTGTTGTGGTATCTCACAAAAGATTTAAAATTGTTGTTACCTTATAGGCGATTTTTTTTTAGACTTTAGCTTTAATCTTCAAATATAAGAAGCAAAATAATGTAATCTTAAATTTTTCTTAAATGTTAAGTGATAGTTTTATTGCAAAATCCTTTTCGTTGGGAAAAACAAAGTCTGCATATTACACAAATTATGAAATCGCTCCGTATTTTAAAGGAATTCTGTTAAAAACCTTAAATTTAAGCCATTATTAACGCCATATTTTGTAACTTCGTATGGTGAAAGTATGAATAGATTATTAAAAGAAGAATAGATGGATATCATTACACTGTATTGTAATGACGATTCTGGATTAGTTGAAGCTAGATATCTTGATTCTGCTTTTTCAAAACAGCAAAGTTCTGCAAACTTATATGATAAATTATCCTCTCTTGAACAACCAAAAATTTTTATGGATGGCCCAAATGTTAATAGGGATTTCCTTAGTCACCACCACAATTACAGATTGGAAAATGGATTTCCAGACATAATTAACATTATCAGTTGTCGATTACACATATATCATGGCGCTCTGCAGGGTGGTGTTACCTCAACTGATTGGGAACTTGATAAGTTGCTTCGATCTTTGTAGCTCGAGCTATTCATATATGGCCAAATATTGTAAAATTCATAAAATTTTACAGTCATTATGTCCAATTAAGCAAAACAACAAGTCTTGATAGATTGGTAGCTCATCATACCACTCCTATAATTGAAATTAAACTTCACTTCTTTAAATACATATTTATAAACAGAGAATTCATTGAAAAAACTAAGAAGCCATACAAATTTATTAAATTGTATGTGTCTAAAAAGAAATTATAGATTCCTTTTTAGCAGATAAGTCTTGATACTACAACCAAAGCAGCATTGCAAAAATCAGGTGCAAGTGCTTCAGTATATAAAAGAAAGAAGCCCATTAAAATACCTAATTGCTCGAAATTCATTGTCATTTTCTACAGAAGGCAAACGCTATTATTATTAGTATTAACTTGTTAAAGCCCTGTATGATGTTGAGCTGACCATGCTGTTAATGTTTAATTTTATTTTACTGACCGATGTAACTGTTTTAGTAGGACTTCTTATAGACTTGTTAAAACGTTTAATAATGAATACACTTTAATAAATTTTATTTTGTAGTTTGCTATAAATAAGTTCTTGATTTTCATACTTACAAAAGTTAAACCACAAATCTGTAGACTAAGAATGCATATTTGTACGTTATAGTTAAAAATAAAAAAAAAAATTATAGTTAGCTGTCTTAAAAATTAAACCTGGATAAATTAATAAATGAACAGAATTATTTTTTTTTTTCAAGTGTTTTAAATCTATCTTTTTACTTTCGTCTTTGATTCCGATCTTTTTACTTTATTTAAAAAAAAATTTTTCATTGATTTATTTACCATAATGGTGGGAGATCATTGAAATTCAAACTTATTAAAACATCACCACCCACGGCAGGGCTCGAACCGGAGGCTTTTCGTATGTAAATTGTATGACCTACCTCTCAGCCACATGCCGATAACTACAATACTTATAGTCTAACCTACCATTTACCCTAAAGTTTAAATAGATACTTTTTATTAACATTTCACACCATCCATCACCAGAAAAATAAGAAGCAATAAAAGTAGTAATTGCTTTAGTAATTACAATATTATACATTAGTGCTTAGATTATAGATTCATCATGCCAACCATATCGATTAAAAATTTACTTAAGTCAAAAAGTTATATTCATGGTTAATTTACTTACGTCATCATCAGTCTACCATGTTGGAAATAAAAAATTAAAGCTAAAAAAAAAACATCAAAAAATTATATTTTGGCAAAATTATTAGTACAGTAACATATAGCACCTTTTTTTGATGTCACAATTTAAAAATCAGTGTACGTGATATCCAACGTATGTGGAACATTATAACGGAACACCATAAATATCTTCCAGCATATGCCTTTATGTACGTGATCGCTTCTTTTTGATAGGCCTGGAGTGGTATCTCCTGCACATGCAAAATACAAACATGAATTGGAAAAAATAAAAAGCCACAATTAACAGTGATAAAGTCAATACATGAAAACTGATTGAAAAGAAAATCTCTGAAATTAAGCAAAAAAAAAAAGTATTTGTGGAGACATGCATGCATCTTTTCTCTGGAATCAGAAATTCACTAGTATAGTTTGTTGCAGAGAAAAAAACAAAAAATAGACCTACTGACAAAAGCAAATTCATTTAGAAAATTTGTTATAAGGCCATTAAAAAATTCGAACAAGAATTTAAAGAAATGGCAAATTAATTATGTTAAGTTTTGAATATTAGAAAGAACAGAACAAATATGAGAACATGAACACTTATGTATACAATAGTTTATAATTCAGTTATGTTTAAATTTCTTAGAATACAAAATGTTGTTAGTAATTTGTAGTCTTGTGACGATTATTTATTTTGACTTCATATTTAACTTATAAGTTTTGACAGATATTGACTTTTTACCTAAAAGTTGCAAGAAACAAATACAGGAAATGTGTATTCCAAAAGGTTGGCAAAAATTATTAAATTTAAGAAAGCTTGGTTGTTGCTCAAGGTTGTTGCTCAAGTTTTCAGACTTGTTTATGAATCGGTTTTCAAATACAGTTTGTATAGATGCTGAAGTGTGGAAATATTGTGTTCTGGCCAAAACTTCCTTTAAAATAAATAATCATCACAGTGTTTTTAATTTTTTTTGTACTATTGGCTGTGGTAACCTGTTTTGAGGGGCGTTTATGATCACAAAGTTTAAAGGTTTTATTTTCTTTGAGGCCGCTATTTTGTCCTGAGAAATTTTTAAAATGTCCTTGAAATGTTCTGAAATTCATATCCTGAAAGGTAGTAGTGGCTATGCGACTAGACAAGGTACAGCCATATAGTGACGGCCTGGACTAAATCTGCCTAATTTAATTTTAAAATCTAAATTTAAATTATTAAATTGCCAAAAGCGATTCAGGTGAAAAACTGGAAAACTTTATTTCATAAAACCATGTTTTTCATGCTTTATGAAAGCTTAATATTCTACGAAATGAAGGTTTTTATAGAAGTTTCAGCCTTGAAGAGCTGATTGTTTTTAAATAATAGCCTTAAGTGCCCAGTGTGTGAGCATTTTCTTCAGCATTTTATCTGGGCTAGTACCAAAAATCCTAAATTCAAAGAAGTATCATTTTAGAATATCTTTAGAATATGAATTAATGCTGTTAAAATAAACTTGAGCATTTTTTTGTAATTATGATTATTTTTTAGTTTCGTTGAGGGTTCCTAAAATATTTTCTTGTGTTACTAGTGGATTGTGATTGTGATGTAGACAAGCCCAAAACTGACTTGAATTTTTTGGTAAAATTGATGTTGTTATTGGAAATTAATTTTGTTTAAAAATTTTGCATAATTATAAAGTCATTTAATTTATTATATTTCTATCTGCAAAAAATAAAAAGTTGTATTGCCTAAAAGACAATTCTTAAGAAATTCAAAATCAAGAAAATCAAAACTGTTAACAAGATTTCTTAGTTGTGCCAAAAAGATTTTCAGCTTGTAATACATACCTATTGATCCTTTATAAACATTGAAAATTATGTTTCTATAAAGATTGCTATGAAAGTCGGTTTTTTGTCATTTATTTTTGCATTTTAAATCGTTATACCTATACAGGTATCTATCTGTCATCAATGTTTGTTTTACAAAATATATTACAGTGTCTTTCCTGAATTTTTAGCACAATAGGTTTTTGCGTTGTCATTTTTTTGCCCAACAACAACCAAGTTTCATTTTTTTATACTGGAATATCATGTTGATTTAAATATTAAAATGTTTTTCTTTTAGTATCTGGCTAGTGCCGATTCTTTGTTTCAATACGGCGAAGTAAAGTTTTCGTCAGCTACATCTAAGCATGTGTTTACCAAGTCAACACTACTAGAACATGATACATTGTTTCTTTCAGCAAATGGAATTGTATATATATATATATATATATTTTTTTATTTCTGCTTATATTATTTTTAAAAAATATAGTAAAAAGGGTCTGGGTGTGTTCGTGGAGATTTTTTTTCTGATTTTTACTTTGTAATACTTTTAATGAAAGTCTAGGGATTTTATCTCCATTGTGAGTGAATATTTGAAAAAAATTCTTGATGACAGCACGCAATTTTTTTAAACTAATTTTTGTTTCATTTGCTCTTCTTGGATTCGGTCGAAATTTCATAAGACAGTATTATTTTTTTCTATCAGGCTTTTCATTAAGTTTCGTATTTTCTATGAAAAAATTATTCTTGTTTCCTTGAAAATTTTTTTATTGCTGGTCTTGTGTTTGGATCGCTGGTAAAATGATTTTGTGGTCTATATAAATGCAGTTTTATATCTTTGTTTTTCCGTTTGTTTTTTTATTTGCCTGATCGTCTGAATTATTTGTTATTTGTTTCTGAAATTTTTGTGAGTTAAACCGTTAGATTTTTGCTTTTCGGTACTTGGTCTGAATGTGACAAATAATTTTCTTGAAATCTGTTGATGACTTTGTTTTAACATATTGTCTGAATTTGGAGAATGTAAGAGGGTATATTTTGATCCATATGAGAACCTATAAACATGAAATTTGGCTTAAAGATGAGGCTTCTGATTTTTCTCAATATTTTTCTATAGAAATTTAAAATTATGATCAGGTTGTGCTGAAATTTTATTTGTATGTTAGTAAATTTTATTTCTGATAGTTTTTGAATTTTACCTAAAATTTTAATAAGCCCAGTAAACATTTTTCTAAAAGTGTAAAATTTTGTTCAGAAACAAGTAGCTTTTGATTTTGATTTTGTTGGCAAAAATATTTTTGTTATAGATCTTAAATCCTGTAATGCACTTTTAGAAATATTCATTTGAAATTCGACAAAAAAGAAAATGAAAATACCGAATTTGCTTTTGCTATATTTGAGAAAACCTGAGTATATACATATAAGCAAATGAAAATAAAACCAAAATACGCTGCATTGTTGATCTATTTAATCCAAAATACCATATTTTTTGTTAAATGAAAGGCTGGTTATTCATTAAAGAACAAATATTTTTGAGTTAATATCTTATAATGAAAGTATTGGAGATTTGGATGCTGCCATCACTAATCATTGACCATTTTCTTTCACACATTTATATGTGATTGTTAATAAAAAAATTAGCAATACAATCTTTTGATTTAAAATTTTCATAGGTATGTTATTATCCAAAGCTACCACTTAAGCACATTATGATTCTGAAATATATATAACGTGTCAACTAATGTGTAATGTCGACAAAATTTTCAAAAATTTTGAGTTAAATTTGAAAGAAAAGTGCAAGACTATAAGACTATAAGACATTAAAAACTTATTCATTGTTTATTATTTATTTGTTTGTTTTTTAGGTTGCGAGCATGTCAATTAAAGAATGTTCTAAACGTAAAACATGTAAAGCATGTTTAAGTGGTCCATCTTGTGGATGGTGTATTTTACAGAACAAGTAAGACACACGTTTTTATAATTAATAATTATTAAATAATTGAATAAATTATATATAAATATAATAAATTATAATTAATAAATTATTAAATATTATAAAATTATTTTGTAACATGAAGCTGTGTATTAATTCCTGACATTTCTAAAAATAGCAAAAGTAACCCCCATATTTAAGTCTGGTGATACTTCACTCGTAGGTAACTATAGACCCATTTC
>JAUZNK010019524.1:0-21170 GCA_035046665.1 Euphysa ruthae
TGGTTTAATCTGTTTTTGTGTGTGATGTATAACGGGACCACAATGGAAATATTTTTGTGACAAACAATTTTTGTGCCCATTCTTGCCACCATTTGTTTTTATCTTAGTGTTCTTTTATTTTTTTTCTGTTGTCTTGTAATTTTCATAGCTAATGTATATTTGTTTGTGGCAGAATGAATACTTATTTACTTATTTTTAAGTTTTCGCCGTGCATCTCCACTTCCATAACAAAAATGAGACACACGGATTAGCGTATTGTTGTCGTGGAGACTCCCATCTCCGATCTAATGGCCAAAATACTTCAACCGCTCTACCTCTTCTATCAGGTCATTCACAATGAAAATTTCTTCTTTTTCGGTTCAAAATCGTTGAGCTCTACGAAAATAGTAGTGTAAGTCTTACCAGGGAGACCTCGGGCTTTGAGATCGGTTATGATTTTCTAACACGCTGGTTGATCTGGCAGGTAGGCACAAAGGTAGAGTGCTTTATATTGAAACTGTCGGTTAAGTAGGAGGTCTTGATCTAACGTTGTTTTACTGTTGTTTTTTGTTGGTTCACATATGCATCCTCACGGGATTCGTTAGTAGGCACGTACCTATTACCCTGAACCATTTCAACGTTATTTTTATGTTATGACGGTCAATAATCTCGCAAGTTTGTTTGAAACAGTGGCGAACAAAATTACCATTAAAACACACGCAAGCGCGTCCAACACTACAAAATATAGACGATCTCATGTAAAGTCAGGACAAATCTATAGTTATCCAATTCATAATAGTAACTTCGTTGCGGCTCTCTGCTATCGTGTTAACGGCTCGAGAGGTTTCAAAGGGCAGGTTCCACCTGGGGCTGTAGAGTTTTGTAAAATTCTTCGGCAGCAGGGGGTAGCTTCCTCTAAGTTTACCGAGAGCATTCAACCATTGTTAAGGGGGCGAACGGGTAAATCTGAAGGATCAACTCACGAACACCTAGAATGTTACTGACACCACCAATAAAGAGGCAGTCAGTTTTTGAATCATTATTATCCGTTAAAGAGGACTCAGTTGATGCGCTGGCTCAAAATCTTGGTAAGCACCTGACCAGATATAGTAACGACGAAAAACTGCAACAAGGAAGTGGCATTAAGCTACTAAGCCGAGCCATGTACTACGCTGAGCAAGGAGGTCACGATGAGGCATAGGACGTTTTAAATTAAGCAAACCCACTTAGAGTTCGAAGCGAGAAGGTGAAACAAGCAGAGAATTATATCGCTTCTCTTATATACTAGACCTTACTGGGATATATAAGAATGGCATCGAATTTCATTACTCTCCCGATTAAAGATCGCTATTTTTTAGCAGGAAAATATGACAAGTACATTACTCAGCCAAGCTGGTCTAAACTCTCTCCTTTCCAAGATGTTGGGACCTGACTACGAACCTCACCAATTGAACATACGCTTATTCCAATCAATCGAGAAGGGACAGACTGTTAGAGACACCCAGGGCGAAAACACAGACTTCAACCAATACGAGCTAATTATTCGAATCGGCATTCAAAAAATTACATGTTTGTCTGAGTAAAGCTTACTAACGATACAAATAGCAGCCACCCTCTTCATCACTACTGGCAAGCAGGCCGAGCATTACGTGCCGTGAAGCACAGAATTCTTTAAAGAACTTATGGGCAAGACCCTCTTCTACCAACAAATGGAGAAGGGCAAGACTCAGTTTAAACTGAAGGATATATAAAGCGAACTTCTGCCTAGCCACGTAATTGTAGCTATGGTACGTGAATCAGCGGTCGAATGGGACATTAACACAGAACACCTACAACATTTCAAGCAACGGAATGACACGTCTACACTACAGACAACCGCTGGCTCGATAGAAGTGCCTTAGAACGCTTACGAGCCAGTCTTTAAGGGAAAAAACGTGAAGGTCTCCTCTATCGCACACGAATATTTTTCTAACCTGGATATCGTCGGTAAGGCCTGGACGGGCGTCGACAATCTTATCGACTTCGCCAGCCATGTAGGAGGCACCGGAATTTATGCGCTTCATTTGACGGACGATGGATCACGTGTACATTGGAGCCTCACTTATAGAGAGTCATTTTGAAATGCCTGTACATTCACAGAAGTACCAACCCATCCTTTCACAATTATTTGTAGTGATCTTGTCTCGTCAGATATAGATGTAACCATGAATCCTAGTATTAGGAAAATTTTCACCAACTAGGTATGTCAACAATAACGTAGCTCGAGGGTTAGTTCGCAAAAAACGTTTCTCATTTTCTGTGAGTCTTCGCCGCTGACGAACCTCCAGGTCCGGGTAGAGTCATGACACACACGTTCTAGCCGGTAGTCACTGGGAATCATGTCAGATCTGATAAGATCATATAAAGTGAAGTGGTTCGATTAATTTGCTTTGCACCAAATACCGAATACTTCATAATTGGGCACCGCTCATTCTTTCGGCAGTGGCTTGCTGAAGTTTGCCACAGGCTGGACATTGAGAATTACAGACCACTGAAATGTAGTCGCTATTGTCGCAGACGTGTGGGAGCTTAGCACTTTGGTTCTACAAAAATGACGCGAAAAATATATGGCAGGATTTTGTTGCTGACAGAGCAGAAAATGATCTGCGCATCCAACGTTTTTTAAGTCTTTAGGTCGATATGGCCTATCTTTTCCACATACCTCACTTGAGCAGCGATAATAATGACTGAGTAATTGCACCAAAGACCTCATCGAGGAAGCACCCTCAGTGTTGGTCATTTTTTTCGTAAGCGGAGCATTTTTCGAATTTGGTCACCCAAGGCTACTGCAAACCGAACAACTCCCTCTACCTTTGGTTTACTTCGATGTGATTTTGGAATAGTAGGCTTACCGTCAACAACGTCCTTGGTTATATTTTGCAACAGTGAATCGAGGGATGCTGGGACCATTTTCAGCACATAAACTCGCTCTCATGCTTGGCTCCTGGGGGTAGGATTTTGAGGTGGTGCCTATGTTTTCGTAGCACGGATTTAAATTGAGATATGTTATATATATATCGCCATGCTTGTGATTTGTTGAAAATGACACAACCCTTGTTGATGAGCTTTACTGCAAAATGACAGAAATTGGCTACAGCACCCGGAGAAAAAAAATTCCCAGGCCTCTTGCCCACACTATAAAAGACGTGGCTCAAAAGTTTCTACGCTTTGTAACAACAAACCTTTGTAGTCTTAAAGGCTTGATATTGTTCTCAACAAAGCTTACTATGGCCCTAGACGATTTAGGGTATTACCACGCTCCATTCTTAACTACCAAAATAGCGCTGCCTCAAAGGAGAGGGTGCGGAGGTGATTATCCTAACCAAGAGTATGGGAGACACATGCAGACCATGCCGCCTAATGAGGTCTTTACCCATTTAAATGAAATTCGACCAAGCAAACCCAAGCCAATCTTCTATCACACACACAGCAAACTAGGTCGTAAGCAATACAAGTATGCTTTGACATTGGTAAACTTGACCTCTTGCTAGAAACTGTCATAGAATTGACGCTAAAGTCATTGGAAGAGACTGCGGTGGAATATACTAGTATATACAAGAACGGAGCACTTGTATAGCCAAGCATAATGATGGTGACGACGGGCATGAATTCAAAGCGAGTAAGCTTATGTCTAAGAACATTGCTCGAGTCCATCAAGCACAACCAGGTCACCACAGATCGCAGACTTTCGTCGAATCCTTTAAGCTTCGTCTTCTTGACCGACTGTTCAGGGCGCAGGCACACCATGAACTAGACACTAATCGAGACAGATATGAATATGGTGTAGCAGTGCTTCCCGCCGTAGAAGCTGACATAAACAACACATCAATGCGAATGACTGGCCTCGCTCCGACGGAAGCGGTCGATATGACCAAAGTCCCATTGGTAGCCGAAAAAACTACCCTACAGGAGACGTTGTTGCCTCTCGGCACAATTTTTAATTTGGCTACCAACGAAGAAGACCTAACAGATTTTGATCGTCAAAGTGCGACCGATCCGTGGTTGGCGCATAAGCCCTAGCCGAACTAGCAACGAGCTTTGTAATTTTGCAACCGGCCATATACTTCACTGCCTTAACGAAGCCCGAGATCATGAGGTCACAGCTTAGGCCTTTGGCTTACCAAACCTGGGCCTTATCACCTAGGAAGTTCGTGGCACAAACCCAAATCTAATCCAGTATAGTGCTTTGCCAAACTTATTCAAATAAAACGCCTGGGAAATTTTCACGGAAGAGATTGAGCTAAACGTTATTTGGCTGGCAACACAACAACTTTTGACATTGGCATTTCTTGTCAGAAAGCGTTGGTGAAACAAGCTTACCATAGCTCTGTGCACACTTCACAGAGAACTCAATAGTAGGTGGCGAACTGGCGGATGTTTGACACGGCACACTTTTCCAATATTTTGCGTGGGCTTTCCTGAGAGTCCAATGGGGGAATCTATCCACCGTCCCACAACATATTACTACACAAATTTGGTGATCCAACTAGTCGAGTATAATCTTGAGGTAGGTCCTGTTCAGAACCTTACATTGGTACTGATGTACCAATGATTGTTTTAGAATCAGTTACAGATGTTTGCACTCCTTATCTAACTGATTGTTTCAATAATTCTTTACTTGAGAAATTTTTCTTTCCCAAGTGAGATGAGATGACCAGACATAACTCCAGTAAATAAAAAGGCTAATCTACAGACAAAGACAATTACAGACCAATAAGTATTCTCCATACATTTTTAAAAGGTTTTGAGCGAGCATTCACTCTCTCTCGCCTACTAAAAAATTAGTAAAAATGTCTTGATAGAAAAAGAGTTGTTGGTACATTCTTATTGACTTATCAAAAGCGTATCCGACATTATTTGTTGATTGCAAAATTAGGCGCTATGGCTTTAGACATAAAATTTTATCATTTATTCACAACTACCTAACCAACCGGATGCAAAAAATCAAATTAGGCTCCTTCTTTTGAACCTTGCTTGAACTAGTTATAGGTGTTACACAAGGTTCTATACTTGCCTACTGCTTTTTAATTTATAAATGACATGTTTATTTTTATTAACAACACAGAAATTTATAATTATGCAGATGATAATACTTTTTATGTCTATGATATCTCTGCTGATGCAGTAAACAAATTTCGAGAAAATTCGTTAATTGCCAATCCATCTAAGTTCCAAGTTATGTTTCTAGGTTTTACAGAACAAATCACATTACATATTAATGGGAGAAATATTGAAAGTAAAACCAAAATGGAATTGTTAGGGGTAAAAATTGACCATAACTTAAACTTCTCCAAACACATTGAAAATATATGTAAAACTAAAAATAATAAAGTCAGTCAAGAATTCCGTATGTGTAGCAGCATAAGCCTTATACAAGCCAGGTCAGTAGTAGATATTTCTTATATATTCTTCCCTATTTTGCATACTGTCCTCTTATATGGATATTTTGCTACAAAAAAGATACCAGTAAAATGTTTAAAGTTCACAAAAGAGTACTTAAAGTTGTTCAAAAAACTTCTCTCAGAATTTTGAAGGGGTAACCCCTTCAAGCTGAAAATATTGCTAAGATTCACACTAAAAACCTGCCGATTCTAATGACCAAATTCTTTAAATCTTTTAATGATAATAATCCCAAAATGGTTTGCGATTTGTTTGAACTGAAAGACAGACCTTAAAATTTAAGAGGACAGATGTTTTTATGAATTCCTCCTGCAAAAACTATAAAATATGGCAACAATTGTCTTCTATTAAAGCTAGTATACTGTGGAATCTACTTCCAAATGAGTATAAATCAGCTAGAACAGTTGAAATTAGGTATTAAAAATTTTTAGTGAACATGTGCAAGTGTACTAACTGTGAATAAGATTAAAACGAGACTACTGTGACATACATGAAAATTATACTCAGTAGCAAGTTATTCTTTGAAAGTTTCGAATAAAAATTTTTTAACCTATAATTTACGTTGATATTTGGATTGCTAAGTATAAGTAACACAATTTTGAGATTGATACATGTATTGATATGTATATGTAACACAATTTTGAAATTGATACAAGGTTTTCTACGTATATGTAACACACTTTTTAAATTGATACATATATTGCTGTGTATATGTAGCACAATTTTGAGATTATGACATGCATTGCTATGTATATGTAACACAATTTTAAAATTGATGCAAGGATTTTTATGTATATGTAACACAGTTTTAAAAATTATACTTGCATTTCTATGTGTATGTAATACCACATTGAAATTGATACATGGATCGATATATAACACAATATTGAAAATGATACTTTTAAGGCTAGTTATATGTAACATAACTATGAAATTAATACATGTATTGGTATGTATATATAACATAATTTTGATAACAGAGGAATTGCTAGGTATATTTGTCACTATTTTTAAATTAATGTGTGGATTTCTATGTATATGTAACACAAATTTGAAATTAATACACGGATAGCTAGCTATCTGTATATAACACATTTTTGAAATTAAGACACGGATCTCTACATATAGGTAGCTCAATTGTAAAATTGATGCAAGGATTGACATGTGTATATATAACACAATTTTGAAAATGATACTTTGATTGATATGTGTATGTAAAACAACTTTCAAATTACACGGATTTTTGTGTATATTTAATAAAATTTTGATGTTGATACAAATATTTCCATGTATATGTAACAAAATTTTGAAATTGGTACCTCGATCGCTATGTAGAATGTAACACAATTTTGATTATATATGAATTACTATGTATTGGTAACACACTTTTTAAATTAATAAGTAGGTTGCTATGTATATGTAACTGATTTTTGAAATTGATACACGGACTTTTATGTACATGTAATACAAAGCTGCAGTTGAATCATGGATTGATATGTATGTATAGCATAAATTTGAAATTGATGCTTGGATTTCTTTGTAAATATAATAGTTTTTCTTGCGAAGCAGAATTAGTGTATAAACAAGAAACCGTATGGTTGTAACACTCTTAATTTTTTTATGTTACGAGATAGGTACCATTTAGTCAGCATTATTTTAATCAACCTTACGTAGAATAATTTTCGCGGATGGCCAATATTTTGTATTTTGCATACATTGATTTTTTCTAAGGATCAAGAAAAACGAGAAATTGTTTATTTTTCTTTACTTTTAGTTACATTATATAAATAGATTAGTATACTAATCTGTCTTGTGTATCCTTTTGATATTTGGGTTTATGTAACTTGAAATTCAGAAAGTAAATATCAACATTCAAGCGAATGAGAAATTTTGAGATAAAGAAGTGAGTTGGTATCCTGACTAGCCGATTAAATATATTACAATAAAGTTAACAATTTTAGAAAACCAGGAAAATAATCGCCGAGATTTATAATTGAACTTTTTTGAACATGAATTACACCCCATTACGCGTTAGTAAGCCAATGTGTTAACGGCTTGACCAAATCACCATATACATCAGACCATAATAATTAAAACTTCCTATTAGTATGAAATGAGATACCGGTTTTTAGACGGTAGAAGGCGTATGTTTATAAACTGGATTAAAACTGATGCTGTTCATAAACCTTGGATAGCTAGAGGAGGTTAGGTCTTTATTACTGCTAAAAATAAGTTTCTCAAAAAAGACTTGAAATCTACAAACCCTATTACGATAAATCGAACTTTTCTCAGAATTTAAAAGCTACAGGAACTCCACAGTAGAGTTAATGAAACTACTAAGTAAAAGGCAACATTATGCTACTTTCTTTAACTGTAATCAAAATAATCTTAAGTATACCTAGAAAGGTATAAAAGAACTTATAAACATAAAGTCAAATAACAACATTGAACCTTTAAGTCTCAATGTAAACAAACAAATACTAAGCGACAAGTCTAAAGTAGCTAACTCATTCAATATTTTTTTTGCCGACATAGCAGTACAACATGCTCAAATAATAGTTCACACCGAAAATAGATTTACTGATTTCTTAACAAATAAAAATTACAACTCATTTTTTATACTGCCTATTTGATATAATGAGGTTGCTACCTATATTAGAGCTATGCAACTTGGAAAATTTGGAGCCATATTGCCTACCAACATCTTTATTGAAAACAACCCAGGGTTTTATTCTAAAACCTCTCTGTTTAATCATAAGTAACTCTTTGAAAACTAGTCAATTTTCTCATCTAATTAAAGTAACAAAGGTCATCCCTATTTATAATAAAGGATCCAATATAGATCGTAATTTAATTACCACCCAAAATCATTATTATGAAACACATAAGAATATTTGAAAAACTCATGCATACTAGATTCAATAGATAAAGCCTCTTTAACTATTTAAGAATTGTGGTTTTCCACTAGGATCTATTCTTGGACCATTGCTTTTCGTTATATACATCAATGATCTTCATGAATGCATGAAAAATTCTGCTGCCTATCATTTTGCTTATAACTGATTAAACATATTAACCATGACTTATCTAATCAGGTACACTGGCTTCGTGCAAATAAAATTTCCTAAAACATCAAAAAAACTAATACTTTTTAAATCCGAAAGGGCCAATGCATCCAAACACCTGAATTTCAGGATAAGTAGACAGAAAATAATTCTAGTTAAAATAATTAAGTATCTTATTATAAATTAAATATTGATGAAGATTTATCTTTTTTGCCGCATATGCAAAATCTAGCTCTTAAACTAAGGAGGTCAAATGGTATCTTGATAAAATTCGGCATTGTGTTAATTACGAAACACTTTTGAGTATATTTCACGCCATATTTGTTTCTCATGTAAGATACGCTTTTCAAGTTTGGGGACACTCTTGAAACCAAGGACTAGGAAAAATAGTATCTTCAAAACAAAGCAATGAAACTTGTTCAATTTTTACCAAACATTTTGTATTATCTCTCGAACATTCTTCGTCTAACTTATCTAAGTTGTATTTTTGTTTGGGAGCAACGTAATTCCAGACTTCCGTCATTTTTTGATGATTACTTCTCTCAATAGAATAATTGTTGATATAGCATAAGTTTTAATATGAATGATAATCTTAAAAGTTTAGGTTTCATATTTAAATTCAAAATTTAAACTTACAACAATTTTTTTATATATATTTATATCAACGGAACATTGAGTTGTATTCCTTTATTTCATCTTTGGAGCGCGGAAAACGTTTATCTGATTTGATTTGTGAAAGACCATAATCACAACATCTCTTATGCTTATGGGAAGAGTGTACAAGGTCATGATGGAAGCATGTACATTGTTCCAAAAAATATGAGAACTGTTATATTGGCCAAAAATTGAAATTTGCTATTTGATTGTTTTTTTTTCTAGTATTAACAATTTATTTCAAAAAATAAATGCAATAAATTTTTAATAAGATGTGGCATTTTTAATTTTAATTCAATTTAGTTCGGCGGTTAACGAATCTTAGCGGAACAAATGAGGTTTCTTATAGGTTGACGAAGTAAATCGAATAATAATGAAAGAGACAAGTTGATGAACAATATTGTAAAACAATTGTAACTGTAAAAAGTTGCATTTCTATCTAAGAATAGAGACAAAAGATCACGGTGTTTCAATTTTAAATAAAACACACCTTTTATTACAGAACTAAAAAAAATGAGCTGTCAGTCACATTTATGACCATTCATGAATGTCAACTCCATTTGTAACTGAAAAGAAAATTACCTTTCCATCCAAAATAAAAGTTTCTCTCGCATTTTTCCGATTAAAGTATTATGTAAAACGTTTTGATAAAAAATTTGTATAATTACAATAAGAACAGAAGAAAATAACATTTTTACTCAAGAGCACTTTCCGAGCATAAAAGAGGATATTATAATTTAGCACAAATAAGTATTTTTATCAATGTTGGTATTAACTTTTATACTTAGAGGTTAAAATAAAAACAAAAAAATTTCAAAGTTTAATCGAATTGAAGTGGCAGAAAATGATCATCAGAAAATCCTGATGTACGGGTCGACCTTACATCAATTCTAAAACTCAATTATAAATAATGCTTAAAAATTTACTGTTTCAAAATGTTAGCGATAAATGTAATTTTATAACGATAACATTTTCTGTATACCCGCCACGATTTGGCTAATTGGTGCATATAGCATTTAAAAGGAAATCTTAAAAAGTAAAAAGAAATTTTGAGGATTCGATTGATCGATTATTATAACGTAGGCCAACGCTAAAACATACGGGTTTTTTTTTGATTAATTTATTATAGAAGTGTCCACGGGTTTGGTTCTGGTTTACTTGACAAAATAAGGTAAAGTTTGCTACCTTCAGAAAACTAAAAAAAGTAAAAAGAAAAATGGAGGACCGGGACATCGATCACCATACCTGTCGAATCCTAAGCGAGAGTTCTGCCTTTGAGCTTGATTTTCTTGAAAACTTATGTTTAAAAAAATCTTTTATTTTATCATATCTTTCTATTTTCCCATTGTTTAAAAACAACCAATTAAAAACGATGTTATTATTAAAATCAACCAATGAAAATCTTTAATATATATACATATATCTTTCCGTCAAGTTGTTATGTGCTCTTTTAATGGCAGTTGGTGTAGCTGCGACCAATCAAAATGCTTGGTTAATAAAAGTGTAAAATATGCTTTTTATTTAAGAGTAATAATATTATTAGAGATGCAACTTTTTGGTAGAAGAAAGTGCGTTTTAAATACTGACTCCCATCGGTGTGAATGGGTGAAGAGAAGTATAACTCATTTAATTTGTTGAATGGTGACAGGAAAGGGTCTTACCTTTTTAAGATTTAAAATGCTTTGTTGGCTGTATGCAATGTGTAATGTCACATAAATATCCTCTACAGCGAAATGTAAAGTTGAATAAAAGTAAATTGTATTGAATGATGTTTTGTATGGCAGAAAATAAATCATTTGAAGAAATAACGATGAAAAATTTCTATTTTTTTCATCTTAGTTTAAGTTCAACTGTCGTATACAAAAACAAGAATAGTATACCAAAACTCAATTGCTGTATATATAAACGAGAAATTTGTGCCAAAGCTCAACTACCGTACATATAAACCAAAGCGTGCAATGAATTTAGATTTATTCAGCAATTCATATTAAGAGAATTATTTACAAGATGAGGGAGATTTCCTGTGAAAGAAGAATTGAGGATTTAAAGATTTTGCAAAAAACTGTTCTCATGATTAGTCTGAGCCTAACTTTAGATGGTCATAATAATGTGATTAGAAAAAAAAAACTTCAGCTAGAATTAAAAACATTGAAATTTCCTAGCAATTGAAAAATTCGATTGTAAATCATACTTGCGAAAATTTTTTGTTTTTTTTAAGGTCGCTTTACTATGCCTTTTTTTCCCCTGCCAAACAGTGTTTGCTAAACATTATGCGGAATTTCTTATACAATTTTCATCATTTCGATTTTTATTGGTATTAAAACTTGACAAAAACTGTTCTAGAATATCCAAGTCTTAAAAGTTTGATCAAAATTAAGAATCTTTCTCGAACGTTGTTATATACGATCCTTTATATCATATATCCAACTCCTCGATGTGCTTATCGACCGCTATTCAATGCTTTTTTGGTCGTTTTTTTGTCAATTGCTGCTCCATTTCCGGGGTTATTGTCATATTCCAGTAAGCATAGACGAGATATCAGTCTTTTAATTTCGATAGTTTAAATTTTAACTTCTATAACATGAAGATGTTTATCATTTTTAGAGTAAGTTTCCAAAATTTTTCCCAGCGGACATTTTTCCCGTGGGGTATCTGTTGAAACAACTGAAACAAAATCTTCAATTTTAATACCGCTTCTCTCACTGATCCACTTTTTTCTTGCGTTTAAAGTTGGTAGTCATTTTCGTAACATTCTCTTCCAATAATTACAATCAATTTCTTAAATTCTATAGCGAAGTTTCTACAAACTGAGATCCTCTGTGTCGACGCTTTCTGGTGAGAATTTGGTGAGAAATTGACAATGTAGAAAACGATTTGGTGTCAATGGAGCACTTCACTAGGATTGGCTGAATGGTAAGTTAGAAGTCTTGAATTCTGCTCCAGTAAATCTTTTTATCAATTCTTTATTATTGGCATCGGGATTGCCCTGAATACCACAGATGGCATTCTTTGCTGCATTGATCATTTCTTCGTTTCCTCCAAGATTTAATCAAATTGGGAGATTGAAATGACGCTTTATACATATATTTAGCTGCTAGTTGTTTCATTTTTCCATCCAAGCAGTTTAAATGTTCACACAATTTGCTTCGACAACGTTTGTACTATTATTAGAAATCATTTCGTTTTACAGATCATGTCGATTGGCTATCCAATAAAGTTCATTCAAGTTCAAATCTGTGTCTAAGCCAAATGTCCTTTACAGATGCACAGTTCGTGAGGTAATGCAGGTGAACATTCTTTTTTGAAGTGTGCAAGTAGCTAAAATAAATAAGTTACCTTCTTTAATTAATCTCTTTTAGTGAATAAGAAACCTTCGCCAGGTGCTCAATATTTGAATATGAAGATATCTTCTTTTTCTAAACACTTAATCCCTAACATCTTGACTGAAAAAATTCGCTTTTGTCCAAATCTATTTCTTGCGGCCTGATTTTAGTAAAGTGTTTTTGGAACTCTGTCTCAGAATTTGATAACCATATTCGTGCGTACCATCCAGCATAACGTTGAGTAACAACCCATCTTGTTTGGCCAACCCATCTAATACTGGTAAAATTAAAAATTGCCAAATTATAATTGAATGTCATTTCTAAAAGATTTCATTGTTCCTCAAAAAATAAAATCTACATTGGCGTAATTGGCGTCATTTACATAATTGTTTTAAAAATTTAGTTTTTTAAGCAAGTAAGTAAGTATTTATTCTGCCACAAACAAATATACATTAGCTATGAAAATAACAAGACAACAGAAAAGAAATAATAAAAAAACATTAAGATAAAAACAAATGGTGGCAAGGGTAGGCACCAAAAATCTGTCACAACAATATTTCAATTGTGGTCCCGTTATACATCGCACACAAAACAGATCAAGCCGAAGCATTGAAAAAAAAATTTTTAATTATTATCTATATTTATCAGGTCTACGAACTATATCCAAAGAGGTAAGAAATGTCTCCTTGACCTTATGTTTAAATACCTTATAGTTTGTGATTGATTTTATTTCATTAGAAAGCCTGTTCCATATAAAGGGACCTTTTGATGACAGACAATTTTTTGATGAGGCTTAAATACCAGGCAGAACATGCATAGTCAAAATGAGGTTGAATCAGAGCATTGCATAGGAAACACGGCCTTCTTCGTTAAAATACTGCAAGTTCTCTGTTATGATTTCTTTAGCTTTAGCGCACCGTTTCTGGTAATCTCTAGTCCCGAAGTGTTATAGTTTCATTTTCATTTTCACTATTATTAGATTCAGCATTTTGTATCTTTTCGTGGTATTTCTTCGTAAATAGTTATGTATGGGACAACTTGCAAGTGTTGGAATGATTTCAGGTGACGGTGATATAGGGAATGAAAACACTCGGAATCGGTTAGCAAGAATTCCCAAGTTTCAACGACTCTTATTATTGTGCTATTGAAACGAAAATATTTTCTTGAAAATGGTTTCATTAGCTCACACTGTAGCGGAAATACATCATCACCTAGCAAAACTTAGGGTAAAGGTTGAGGTTTTTCTCCTACTGCTTGAGGTTGTGGCATACTTAGTTTTTTATCGTGGAGTGTTGTATATAAGGTTGAATTTCTAAAAATACCATCACTTTTACGATTATTGCAACCAACGTCTATGTAAATAAACTTGAAGTCGGCATCAACAAGACCAAGTAAAACAAAACTAAATATGCCTTTATAGTTGAAGTAACAGCGGATTGCGTTAATTGGGAATTTCTTGTTAACGTTCTTTCAACCGATGGCTCCAATGCAATTAGGAAAGCTCCATTGGTCTTCAAATTCAAAAGAAGCAGTATCATCATTATTCAAAAGACAGAATAAAACTAGCAGCAGGCAGGTAAATGAGAAGAAGATGAAGAACAGCCTGTGTGACCAACTAAATGGCTTTTATCAGATAGTAAGCGTCCAGATGGCCCATTAAAAACAAAGATTCTAATGGAGAAAGCTAGTGGAATGCTCAACAAAGGACCTAGAAAAGCTGTTTGATCGATGCATTCATCACCATTTTAATACTTCAGACCCTCGCTCTAGAGACTTTTTAAGATTTAAAATACAAAAGGAGGTTTTTATTTTTCTTTTCTTTCATCACAACCGGCATTCATTTCAAGTAGAAATACCTCGGAGACACCACCATCTCAATTTTCAAACTGTCGTATATACATATGATTTACCAACAGATTCCTCGAGGGGTTAAAAGGCTTAAAATGGCTCAAAATACATAGTTTACGCCGGTTAAAAATATCATGAACAAATAACCATAACCATAAATTTTTCACGTTTGAAGATAAAGAGTTAATACACAAAATGAACAATTGGAAATTTTTAAACATTTATTATTTCCTGCGGTAACCGGTTTGAAATAATGGTAATAAAAAATATGTAAAAAACTATGTAAAGTTTCAGAGCTGGAAATCTAAATGTTTAAAAAGATTTTATATAGTTCATTTTGTAAAGACCTTAAAAATTCGGTCAGAAAGGAAAATCCCTTTTTAAGTTATCTTTCCCGGTAGATTAAAATACTTCGTTCTGAGAAAAAGTCATTTTAAGTTTTAAAAATTAAAAAATAAGTTGAAAACATAATCAAGTGTAAAAATAATATAAAAATAACTGTTAAAAGTAAAACAAAAACAAACAAATCAATTGGCTCTTGATAATACAGGTTTCCTTCTGTTTTTTGGTGTTTGTCGTCTTTTTTATACTTTTTTCCACGCAAAGCTTTATATCGACTTTTAGTGTCATTTTTGTAAGCAAACATATTTAAACGCTTTTGTTGAAATTTTGACATCTTTGGTCATATTAATAACAATATTATTTTTATTTTTAAACTCTGCGAGATAATCTGGAACCATATCACGATTTTTCGGTGCGTAAATGTTTTTGAATTTTGCTTTACTCTGTTGTCACATAGCCTCGACACTATTTCTCGTCACTTGCGTTGAAGGATAATGAAAATGGTAGGTGTGATTCACAGTACCATGCACGTAACCATGAGAAGAAATGTTGTTATATGCTCCGCACATATCGCTTCAGATTTATATTCCTGGATTGATTCACTGCTAGAAACTTAGTAGCAGCGTAGCAGAGTCATGGCGATCAACAGAATCAAAAAAACCTTGTTTTGTTGCAGGTCCATAACCACCAAATATGCACTGCTCGGTAACAATTCGACATATACTTTCACCGAACAAACAGGGGCTCGTCGATCTCTACGATTCCGCCAGGACCATCTAATTTTATTGGGTTGTTTAGGAAGTATGCAACCGCTTAATCACGACAAAACTGCTTCCAGTCTACGACTCTGTATTCTTGCATAAGCAAATCGTGTTTGATGTACCTTTGTGACAAGCCACGGTTACTTCCAGCTGAGGGGCACCAAATATATATCATACCAAGGATTTGCAAGAGGTGCAAATGCCAACCTTCGAAGAAACTGCCTTTTCTAATGTTTATGGCTTTTATTTTGCATCGTTTCACCATTCACCGCTAAGTTACACCATCGATGGTTCCATTGTAATTTTTTTCATTGTACTGCGTCACTTAACGAAATCAAATCAAATTCAGCTAAACGCAAAGTGAACAGAAAGATATTTTGCATTAATAAATGAGGAATTAAAAAAAAAAAAAAAAAAATGCCAAACAAAGCAGAATTTCTTTGAAAATCTTTGATATTGATATTGAATAGACTAGAATAGAAGTAGATATGTTGAGAAATTTTTAAATTCAAAATTTGATATTTATATTTCAAATTTTGTCTTCTGAAAGAATAACAATCGTTGCTCTTATCTGAGTCCTTTTAACCGAGTTGTTACTGATTATTATTCTTAAACTTTAAATTGCTTGTGTTTATATACTCACTAACTGACACGTCTTATATTGGATATCTTTACTCGATTATACTTGATATATTTACTCGATTGAATTACACACTAGTCCTGGCATATTTTTTTGGATTTTTGGATTTTTGGATAGGTGGAGAATTGATGTATTAGTGGATTTCACTTATTGGAGAAAAGTGATGATACTGTTAGACTTTTTCCAATAGTTTATAATGAGGCGATTGTTTATAGATCAGATTTTACAGCATCCATTTTATCAACTGCCTATCACGACGGAAACGGTCACTATCATATAATTATTCTCCATTGAGACTATATTATTCTAACAGTACAGCAATTATATTACGTATAATATCATTAACTAACACGATTTTTTTCATTTACACAACGTTTACAGTAATGAAACCGTTGATTAAATCCAATTCGAGTTATTTTTGTTTGGTGAAGCTAATATATACCGAGAGTAACCATTACACTTCATCTTTATATGGAGCTATCTATCGACAACGATTTAATAATTTTGTAAAAACAAAATCTTTACCACCGCAATTTTTGTTAATTTTGGCTGGAGAAATCGAAACATGCCCTGGTTCCAGAGCTTACTGTATCAGATGTAAAAAATATCTTTAGAGAAACTCTGACCAAGTCCCCTGTAACTACTGTTCAAGAATGTTTCATTTGCGCTGCCTAGAAGACAGTAATAAATGGTCTTTGTGTCTAAGTCGTACAGACTTACCAGCAACGTTCATATCAGAGCTGAAAACAATGTGCAAACTACCAGGTTTAAAAATCATTCACCAAAATATTCGTAGTTTACTTGGTAAAAAAAACCTTATAGAGGACGTATTAAATAATTGCAATAATTGCAATAACATCAACATTTGGAGTGACTGAGATATTCCTCAACTCTGATATACCATTATCTATAGTTGAAGCTCCTGGTTACTCGTTTACCAGCAAAATAAGAAAATCAAGAATCGGTGGTTGGGTTAGAATGTACGTTAAAGACGCTGTGTCTTTTACAAGACGCCCTGATCTTAGTCATGGCAATATTGAATCAATTTCAATAGAAGTTTCCAACCGTAGTTCTTCGTCATTCATTGCTTGCATTATGTATATACCCCCTGACTCTTCATTGCGTTTACCATAAGACTAGGACGCGTCTCTCAACGAATGACTAACCAAACTGGATAACGAAAATAAAGAAGTCAATCTAATTGGTCATCTGAATTTTAATTACTTAAAATCAAACGCTCATGCTTCAATAAAATCTTTGTTTAACATATATGGCTATAGAAAACTTGTTGGAAAAGCAACTCGTATCACCAACACCTCGAAAACACTTCAATCAAAAAAACCAGATAATATAAGTGCTACAGCAGGTTTTTTTGTTGATTTCAATGATCACGACATGCTTGCATGCGTAAGAAAACAAAAAAAACGTCAAATATAAACCAAGAATAATCCGATCCAGAAACTTTTCCAAGTACAACAAAAGCATCGCAAATAATGATCTTCTGAATCATATTTGGGACAGAATTTGAAACAAATTCTCATGAGCACTTTGAACAAAGAAGCACCTATCATTTCGAAAAAAATTTAAGGTAAGTCTTGTCCATGGCTTGATGAACCTATTAAACAAGAAATGAATGCTCGCGATCAACTCCTGCGTAGAGCTAGAAAAACAAAAAACGAAGTCCACTGGCATGCAAACAAACCTAAGAGTAACATTCTTAACAACGAAATCAAACGAAAAAAACGTAATTGCTGCAACAACTTATTAACTGAAAACGAGTCAAAACCTGATAAATTCTTGAAGAGAGCCAAGGAAATTTTCCCTGTTAAAAAACAAAGTGTTGTTTCTTAAACAAGTTTCAACATCAATGGGAAAACTACAGAAGATAAGTTAAAGATATCAAATAGTTTCTGCACTTTCTTTGGTAATATTGCAGCGACCCACTAATGAACTGTACATGACGCCACAGACTTTTTATTTCGAAACCTTTAAATCACGTCTTAAATCTCTCCCTGTAATCTGGAGAAATATCACAAGACTTTAAGTATGCTAAAGTTTCTCCAGTCCATAAATCTGGAAAAAAGAAAATTTTTGACAATTACCGTTCCATCAGCATTTTAAAAACGTTATCTTAAGTACTAGAACTGTGTGCACGTTCTCAACTTGTAGCACATCTTGAAAAAAATAAACTTATATCGCGATACCTGTTTGGTTTCCGGCACCAACTTTCAACTGAAACTGCGGCTACACTAAAACAAAAAACTCTCGTTATCGATTGTTGTCGTAGCAAATATCGGAGCTTTAAATTGAGCCACTGCCCGATTCTATGATAAGATCATCCCGATGTTCTACCAAATTGAAATTTTTCATAATCGAACACAAACAATCGCATTTGTCATCCATATTAAACAAACTCCCAAATTTCGGAATTTCCGGAATTATCCCACTACTTATTCATCGGCAACAATCAGTTCTTTTTAGTAACACGATCTCTTTACTTAATCTAATTAAATTACAAGTGGAATGCCACAAGGTTCAATCCTTGGACAATCCGCTTACAGGACGAACTCCACGAGTAAATCGAGTTTTTATTTGGCGACTGCAAGTACATAAGTGTCTCTGGAGGAAGTTCCTTTTCCTTTTTATTGATGCAACTAACATGAGGTCTTCGCGATTGTTTTTTTTTTTGTGGATAATAATTCTAATATAATTTGCATATCAGTAATCTGAAATTTCGTACAAAAATAGGCATTAGTAATGCCTTACTATAAAAAATGGAATATCTCTCAGTAACTGAATTCATAGTTGAAAAATTTTTTGTGGTTTATTTTTCCCTTTTAAATTCATAATTCATAAGCTAATTAAGTATTGCTGTTCAGGGAAATTTTAATTGCCGCTTAAAATCGCGGATAGATCTAGATTACACACTGAATTCTGGTGGCACGCAAAATATAGAGGCAAGCACACATGGTACGCCGTTTACCAGATTCTCAGATTCACCATCAAATCACACACAGCAAAAACCACAACTCATAAAATGAGAAAAAAACTTGTTTTAAGAAGAAACTTTTAAAACAAGAATTCGATATGTTAAGCTAATTTTGCTTAAAACGTCACTTCGTACAACTGGTTCAGAAAATTTACATAAAAAGATCCCTCACATTAACTAAGGCATACAAGGAATCGTTACCACTGCTAATTTCCTATTACTGAACAAAATCTGGCATTTCACTCTCGCTGCCCTTGAATGCACCCGACATTAAAGTATCATCCATAGTTCGTGCAATGGTAGGTTCATTCTCTTCTATTGGTGTTTTTGTTACGATTGACATCTTTGTCTCAATTGTTTTTTTAGACTTCATCTTGCTTTTTGGTATGTGGCTCGAAACTGAAAGATGTAAGGAATTTTCAATAATTTCTTATCAGTCATAGTCATTATGATTGGTTAGATAATTACTTTATGATACCCAATACTATCAATGCTCAATGCGATAAGATCCTTTCGGTACCCAATGGAAATTTAGGCTGCAGATATGTCCGAGTACCTTTTAGTGCGCTTGCTGAGTTTGGGTCATCGTGTTTTACATTTAGAAGATCAGTGTATAAGTTTTTTATCGCAGCGTCTAAAAAACCTTGGTTTGGTTTCATTAGGACATGTTTTTTCTCTTGAAATCATAATTTGCCTTACCTTCTAAACCTTTTAAATCTTTATCATATTTTTTTTTTATTGGTTGACTAATTCCCCAAATTCTTTTTTCTCAGCTAAGGAATACTTCTCAAGAGCGCGAGTGCTGGAAAATTTTCAAAGGAAAAAAAAGCGTGTTGGTGGTGGATGGTGGGTGGGGTGCGCATATTCAGGACAGAAGAGTAAATGATTGTATCTTGCATGATTATCTTCTCTTTTTTATTTCACAACTTTTAGTTACTTTTCTGAAAATAATTTCTCAATGACTGTTTCTAAAATCTATCATCAAGGTTTTATCAACTTACTAATTTTGCAAAGTTTGAGCGCTTTTAATTTTACACAGGATCTATTTTAGAATAAAGGATAATAATAAATGTTTTTTTTTTCCAATTTGTTTCATTACCAGATGTAGATTTATTATATATATTTAGAAATCATTAGAAAAATTTTATTTTACTAAATCGATATTGTTTAAAATCGTTTGTCTTATCCCAAACCAATGGTACAAGTAACATAAGTAAGGGGGGAAAAGAAGGAGGGAGAAATTTAACGTGTGTTGCAGAAGCCATGATATCCAGCCAATGAATGATAAAGAGATACAAAAGGTTTCATTATATAAATTATCTCATATATAGAGTGGGTCCGCCCTGATACGGCCCCCAACCCTTCCAAACCTGTACATAGAGGATGTGAACTATTCTTTTTAACAAAAATTTCCGAAAAAGTGGGTTGTATATATTTGAATATATCAAAATCTATATCCAATATTTTTTTGTTATGTTCAAAGCGTGTTCAAGTTGAAGAAATTATCTTTAAAATTAATATAAATATTATATACAAACATTATGAGAGGTATAGGTATTTTTGTCCTCATAATTGTCTTTTTCGGTAATTTTTATCATTTTTCAAAATTAATGAGCATCGCTAACATTTACGTTAGCGTAAAAATTTTTTTGCTTTGATTAAACAAGACAGTTTAAAGATTGTTCCAACCCATGTGTAAAAGATTTAACATCAATCTGGGCGTTTGAATTAATTCAAAATACATATTTTTAATTGTTAATTAGGGGTATCAATAAAACAAGTTTCCAACCCCTCATTGGACAACGCCGTTTCTCAAGATTATTCATATAAATTTTCAAAAGAAATAACCAAGGAAAAGTGAATCGCTTTTATCACGTTTTTGGTTTTATCTCAACGCTGTTGAGATTACGCCACTATCTTGACTTCCAATCTCTCGTTTCTGTTGACAATTTTTCCCATAGTGGATCTTCTGAAGGGTGTATCTAGCTTTAGATGGCTGTTTCGTAACAGGGTTTTTCTATTTTCAGAAATTTTAAAGATCTCAGACATATAGTTTAAGTTGGGTCTACTGCAGAACTTAAATGCCTGTGCAGCAATAGCCTGATTAACCCTCATATCAACAGGCAGCCA
>JAUZNK010019535.1:7604-21158 GCA_035046665.1 Euphysa ruthae
CCCAATTAATATGCAGCTAACCTCACCCCAATTAATATGTAGCTAACCTCATCCCAATTAATATGTAGCTAACCTCACCCCAATCAAGTTAGTATTCGTATGATTTTAAATTTCTCTTCACTTTAGTTTTAGATGAACTAAATTTGGTGAGTCAATAAACTCATTGCAAAATGAATCCAAATAGAGTATTTGCTTATATATTGAGATAAAATAATGTATCTGTATTTTTTTTGTGTCATATATATTTTTTCTTTTTTTGTAAATTTTGGAAATCTGTTTTTGTGTAATATACAAATAAGCTACAAAATTATAATTTTAACACTATATAAATTACTTAATGCTACTCTCGTTTGTGGCATTAAGCCGTATATTCTTCGAAGAACATAGTTTCCCATATGATTCTCTTTTCCTTTAGTTGTTTCCCACAGTATTGTTCTTGATGCTTCCGTCACTGTGTCTTGTATTTTCTAATAGCTTTTTTTCTACATGTTGTTGCTTTTCATTTAATTCTTCATTTGCACGATGTTCTTGTCAGTAGGTTCAGTTCTATACGCAAAATTTGCGAGTACATTCCTTCCAGAGAATTTTCCATGGTTTCTCCTTTTATTTATAATCTTGTTTCTATTTGCCTTATATATTATGTTCTATTAAATTGCATATGCATAATGGGCAGTTAATGCAGCAACAATGCTGGAGTAGCCTGTTTGAAAATGCCGTGTTAGTACTCGTTTTTCCAGGGAAAGTAATGATATAGTTTTGGCTAGTTCTTTGACAATTGCAAATGCTGACAAAATCTTTATTATGTTACCTTTGTGGACACTATAAAAACAATATTTAATGAAAACAATACTTTCGATCTACCTTATATATATATGTGCATAAAATTTCAGCCATGCGGTTAATTTGACTATTCCCGAAAATTATTGATTTCGCGTGTATAAAATTTACTGATTTATTGAGTCGATTATCTTTTAAGCGCATGAAATTTTCGCTGTGTAAACCAACCGCAGAATTATCTTAACCGGAATAATTTTGTTGCCAAATTTGGGTAACGAGGAGTAATTTCTTGATTTCCCGCGAATATCACTTTGGACGAGGGCTTGTTAAATACGTTGTTTAAGTTTATTATAGATTTAGGAGTTTGGCGGTGAAAATTTGAAGAATTTCTTTGCACTGTTCTTGTATTTCATCATGTTATTTGTTTCGGCTGTACTTGGGAAATGTTGCTTTAATCAAATTTGTGACACTGCAATTTTGCTTATATAAATAATGCTAAAATTTGCTAAACTATACATATAAATATTAAATTATGTAAGATTTAAAAATGCTACTTGACAAATAATTTTTAGATTTCACTTTTAATTGTGATGAATAATAATTTTCAGCATAAGTTGTTAAAATATTTTAATATAACAATTCTTTTTACTTTATGAGGTAAATTTATGATGCACATTTTATTGATTGTTTAAAATAATATATAATATATTAATATGTAACATGGTATTTTTTTTTTTTTAACTATTCCCTCAAATTGTTGGAAGCAGCTTGAGCAAATGCCACCTTTCTGATTGAAAGCATTAAATCACAAATAACTCTTTAAAACCTTCAACTAAAAATTTCTTTTCAAAATCAGGCTAACGGGCCCACGAAGGAAATTAGTGTGCTAAGACAAGTCAGAAAATGAGGTATGTGTCACTTTCCTCTTCAACACCATTCCCACAGTAATAAGGCTAAAAAGGAAAATCTATTCATTGTAATTGTAGACCTAGAAAAAGCACACGATAGAGCACTAAAAGATATAGTGTGATAGCCTTTGAGAAAAAGCAGTATGGGTGTATAACAATGCAAATAATATGCCACATATGACAAAAAAAATTGCGTAAAGTAATCATGAAGAAGTTATGCTTAAAAATATAGTCATTAAACCTGGCAACTCTGTCGATTGTGCAAATTATAAATAATAAAGAAATTTTGTTGTCAATCTTAACAGAAATCATAAAGTCAATCTTTCAGTCTACTGACATTAAATATCCAAAATCATTCTGGAAAACTTTATTTTCGAATAGAGCTAATTCATCAGAAGAGTTAATTTGGTTGAAAAATATGAAATAATTTCTGATAAAAAACAGCTTATAATTATTTTTATGGGCCCTCTATTTTTAATTTTGATTGTTACATAATGCAATATTCTCTGATCAATAACAATCAAAAAATACTAAAAAACAGTAAAAAAAAAAAAAAAAAGAGATCGGTTGCCAGAATAACTGTCAAAACCACGGATAAAAAATGGCTTTACGCCGGCCGATATTGTGAAAACTTTTTTGCAATGGTGTTAATAGAGAGTTGTTGAAAATTTTAGTTGAAAATTTTTCTTGAGAAATAATCGTTATGTTGAGTACGTGGAGGCAAGATACAAAGTTCAAAATTTTGCAAGGTAAGCGAGAAAATATAAAGAAATTCTTTTCAAACATTCTCCGTAATAAAGTAAGCATTCCCTGAAATTTTCAAAGAAAAATCTTTAACAGGCTCTGAGCGATGATTTCAGATTTTTAGATACTTTAATCATACTAGAACAACAATTTAAAAAAAATATATATATTATTTAACCCACTTATTTTTAACAACACTAATGGAACAAAGTTTTGCTTTGCAACGCCCTTAATAAAGTCTTTTAGTTAACCTTCTCCCTAATTAGAAGTTGCAAAATTTCTTTGAAGAATTTCTTTCAAAAATTGTCGAGTTAAATAATCAACTAAAGTAGGAAAAAAGCAAAAAGGCTTTTGTAAATAGAAAGAAATTGTAAATGTTGTAAATACTCATACTAACACTGATTTATTTGATGTAAATACAGTAAATAACACTGAAAATGTAAATAAAAACACCTGTAAAATTCAATAAATTTATTTAACGGTGGTAAGACGTAGTTAAATACAATAAATATAAAATATTCGTAAATACTAATATAATCCAATAAAAGAAACATTACAAACAACATAACACGAACAATTTTCTCCTTTCCGCCATTTAATTCGACCTTTAAAGATTTTCAGAGGGAGAAATTTTAGTAAAATTTGGGAATGTGTTCCAAATAAGACTGCCCTTAAACTAGAATGATTTTGTTCCAATGGTCGGGAGGAAGATTTAATACAAAGGTATCAATTTTTACACCTAACAGTTTAACCTCTTTTTTTGCAACAATCTTATTGCAAATAAATAAATTCGTCAGGTTTTTTTCTCCAAGAAACATAAGTTGGAATTTTGAAACGACAAGGGAGTTTATAGAAAACCAAATGCATATACGGGTTAATTCAGTTTTTAGTTTGCTAATAACTCAATCAACGGAGGTATCACAAGCATATATAGCGTTATCATGGCAGTTACATACTTCAGTTTCTTCAAACTAAAATAATTTTTTGACATAAAATAAAACCCAAGGTTGAACCTTGAGGAACTCCATAAAGTACCTCAAGCCACTTACTATATGGAGACCTTGATTTTATTCTCTATTTACGTTCTTCCAGATAACTCTTCATCAAAAGTAAACTACGCTTTGAGGACCCATAAGCCTCAAGCTTGGCTATCAAAAAATCATTTTGGATACAATCATAAACATTAGATAAGTCAGCTAGGACTGCACCTATTAACCTCCTGCTGTCTAAGTGTTATTGCCACTTTTGTAAAAGATTTATCAGTGCAATTTGCGTAGAAAAACCTTTACGGGAACCACATAGAACATTTGAAAACCGACCCTTAAAAAAACTGTTTTTCTGTTCGAAAACCACTCTTTCAAAAACTTTCGAAATTGTAGGCAAGATGCTAATTGGACGATAGTTTTCTTTATTTTAGACATTTCCTTTTTAAATTCAGGTAATATATCAGCCCATTTCAACTCATGAGGAAACTCTTTGTTGTTAATAGAGGTATTGATACAATCCGCTAGATAGCCGCAACAGTTCATGTTGAGAAGTTTTAAAACTGTTAATGGTATGCCACTACTTCCTTTTTTTAAATTTCTATTTACATTAAAAACCATGTCTGGTTCAACATGTTTAAAATCAAATAAATATTTACAAGGGTAGATTTCTTTTGTTTTTGAAATGCGAGGATGGTTAATATATTTCGGATATAAACTATTACCAACGTTCATAAATAATAAATTAGTATACGAATATGATATATTTAATTCGCTTAGAATATTTCTATAATAAATATTTCAGCTACAGATTGGTCACCAGTAATTTATATGCCATTATTAACAAAAAAAAATTTTTCATATGGTTAATTACATTATGCTTTCCAGAATTTTTATTTATCGGTACTAATGTCAATGGAAAATAAAAACTTTTTCTTTACTCGTCTAACGAGTCCACAGACATCGTTCCTCTGCTTTTTAAAAACATTTAAATCAGTTTCCAGGCCAGAATTGCTATGTTTTTAAGACGTGAACTTTTCTAGATTTCCTTGCGGATAGTTTTAGATAAAAATGGCTTATCATTGCCGCGAACAACCTTACCTTTAAGCAAGGAGCATGATTAATTAAAACCCTAATAAGCTAGATTGAAAAGTATTATATTGATGAGAACTAGTGCAAAAAACTTTATTTAGAAATAATTTGTTTTTAAAATTTTTGTAAAATATCCTTTTAGGAGAAATCTTATAAAATGAAGCCTTAATTAAACATTGGATATATTAAAGCATGAAAATTGCTCAGACCAGTTTCAGAAGTATTAGTGAACTGGAAGCGTTCTTTTTTGTTGTTTAAAAATAGATATGAGCGCTGTTACTAGAGCGCGGCTTAAAAGACATTGAATTTTTATAATGTTCATTAAACAGTGATCTTCCATGAATCTTTCATGGGAGATTTATCTGGCTCTAAGTTCATTTCACCAACTATATAACATTCATATTTTTGCAAATATAAACCAATAACTAAAGATAAATTTGATAAAAAAGGTGCTCCATTTCTTTTATCAGGATTATAAACAGCAATGATTAACCGTTTATTGTCTTTAAAATGATTTATTATTATTATTCCGAATATTTTTACATGATAGAAAATTCAGTTAAAACATATTGTTATAAATATGTGCCCTGATTTCGAAAGGGATAGCCTGAAAATCCGAAGGAAGAGTGAAATTTACAAGTAGCTTTGAATGAATATCATGCAAAACATAAGCTAGTAAGCCACCACTATTTCTAGACTTATCAAAGCGAAACGGTTTTAAAGGCTTATAACTGTTTAGAAGAAATTTAGTGGTAAGGGAGCACATCATCCAGCTTACTTTCTGCAATTAAAATTCCCATAGAATCTTTTAACAAATCAGAGAGCATGGAAAATTTGTTTCTGATAGAATTTATATTAAGATTTTCGATGCACATTTCATGAAGTAAACGATTTATTATAGATCTTCGCTCATCTAATTCATTAACTGCATGAGTGATTATGGAAGAAATGACGATCTTTTTACAATTCAATTGACGACATTTTAAGCCAATACCACATAAATCATCAACAATTTCTTGACCTGTAAGTTTCATAATATGTGGTCTTGGTGAAATATCATTTGTGCCACAGTGGATAATAAGATAATAACATCATAAGATTCATCAGTAAGATTTGGCTCAACATAACATTTTAAAGATTTAGTTGAGGTGCCTTGGAAAGATTTAAAGAAAGGTTGGTGAAGGTTAGTTGAAGTCTCTGTGTTTAATCCTACGAGTCATACTATCGCCAAACACAATTACATTTTCAGTGTTTTTTTTTTATTAACAACCTGCGCATAAGATGAAATACCAGGAAGAGTAGATATTTCAGTTTGTGTAATATCTGCTTCAAATTTTTTATTATGATTAATTTTCTCGAATGACACAGAATTAAGCGTGGTAAAATAATTATTTGTTTTGCAGCTGGTGGTTTAAGTGTAGTCTGATTGGTCGTTTTCTTCGGTTTTTCAAAATTGTTGTTCATTGTTTTATTGCTGGCTGCGGTAGATTTAGGGACGTTTTGTCGTTTGTTTAGATTTTAATTCATTTCTTAGGAATCTAGTTTGATCAGTTAAACTATCGATGAAATCCTTTAAAAAACTGTTATTAGAAGGTTTCGGGAATGGTATTTTTATAAACTGAGTATCACTATGAATACATGAGCCAAAGCCACTTTATGTTCAAGTTCTTTTCATTCAATGCATTTACTTCACAGACCATAAGGTTCACACAAACCCGAATGTAAAACGAGAATTTAAAACAACATAGATCTTTGTCATCAGGCTGTCAGTTTTTCATAAAAAGCAATGAGGTGGTGAACTCATATTGGAATGTTGATATTGACTCGTGATTATTTGAAAGATAAATAGTCAATTAAGGAAACTCCTTCCACCTAATTGCTTCAATATTTATACAAAATAAATACCATCAAAACTAACAAGTTAATAACGAACTTTTTGAAAAAATACATTGTCAAAGTTAATGAACTTGATATAAAAAAATCTACATCTACATCAAGTCAAGATTTCCATTTATATATTATTAGTAAAACCAAGACAAAATAAGTCAAGTTAATACTCCTTTAAAATCCTTATCTCACAATAACCATTATTACTTTTCTTTTCCCATATCAAAGGAAAATAAAACAATATCCGAAAAAAAAAACTTACTTCAATCTAATATAAAGATCCTTCGAATATTTAATTAACTGGAAACAGAACAAGAAGCTGCACACAGCTGAAGAACTGAAGATCCACTTGATCTTGAAATACCTATCGGACAATGTGTTTGCGACAATTTTGTTTTTTTTTTAGAGCTATTAAATTTATGTTTACTACATTCTAACTCAACCTAGAATTTAAAATGCAAAATCAGTGCTGTAAAGCAATCATCATAAGGTTTTTTATCGACGCCAAACTCGGGAATTTATTGTTACTCTTTAGGTTTTTTTTCAAAAAACGCAGGAATTTAATGTAGCAATATCGTTAAAAAATTTAATTCTGGTCGATTGTATCTAGATTTTAAAGTCGTTAAAACTAAGAAAATCGGTGATATGATTAAATACTATTTTAGATACATTTTTCAAAGTAACTCAACAAAAAAACGTTTTTAGACGCAAAATATAATATCAGTTTGACTCAAAAATATTGGTGATTTTTTTTATAATATTTTTATACATTTTCTTCCCACGACAATCTCCGTCTTTAAAGTGTATGTTTTTCATACTAAACTTTTAAACTGACCGCCTTAAATCCATAGACTATTAAAAGCATCACAATTGATCAGGTTCTAATTCTAAGCATCCTTTATACGGAAAACTGATTGGACCCAGAAATTTTATGTGCCATTTTTTATTATCAAATATGTAACTTTTCAGTTAAATAAATAATATGATCTATTTTGATAAAAAAAACTTATCCTTAAATCTGTAGGTTGCCCCTAAATTCGTGTTTCAGCCCTTGTGATGATTACTAATAGATAAATAGGGAATTATTAAAACAAAAGCTAACACAACAAGAAGCCGAATGACTTTCAACGTTAGCAGCAGGTTTGTTTGAAGCCGAGTTGGCAGCGGACTTTGCCACAACCGTCACATCTAATTCCCGCCAAAGTTTGATTAATTGAATTTGATATGACGTTTATACGCATAAATTAAGCCCATATAAACGTCTTGTCAAATTAAAATAGCCAACATGTACTAAAAAGACGCTATATTGCCTCAAAAAAAAAAAAAAAAAATTATCGTTTTTATAAGTACAGTCGATTGAATTTAATTTGACGAGGCGTTTATGCGGTATATAAAGTAAGCCTTTACTTTTAAAGGTAAACATTACGTGATAACAGAGATATTAAAGCGGAAAAAATAATGAATAACAAGATACTGAATGAACATTTAGTGTGTATAAAGAACAAAATTAAAAATCACAAGATACTAAATAATTATTTAGTCTGAAGATGTCAAAAGATGTTTTTGTCTTGAGAGTTAAATGTTATTGTTATTGTTCTCCTGAAACAAGAGTTACCTTATTCTGACATGAGGCATTTAAACAAGTAGGAAATAATTCAGCATTTAAAATTTTAGGACAAAAGTGTTTTTTTGCTCATTTTTTCTTGCACTTTTGTTTCCTCGTTCTCATAAAATTCAATATAAATACTGTCCCGATCAAGCTCATCGAACTTTTTCAATTCTTTGACTTTGGTAAGTGAAAAAGTAGATAATTTTATGCCAAAGTAATCTTTAGCATTTACGTCTGCAAATTCATTTCACTTTTATAACTCCTGAAAGTCATTAGAGAGCAAATCTTCCCAAAGAGTAATGCAAATATGATCTCTTCCATCGTATGAGATTACGTTTCGGATTAGTTTTTCGTCTCCATTTCATTTTTTACAGCCTGGTACAGTAGAGCAGCCTGTAGTTTTCTCCTTAACCTCTTCGATCGTAACATCACAACGGCCTACACAATTAAAAGTTAAAGTTATCCCCACCTCAATTTTGCTTCCACGAAAAGTGTTATAAAATTTTGTACCATTGCTAATTGTATAAACTTTCGAGAACTTTTCCACCGGTCTGGAACGATTATAGGTAATCCTCGATTATAGAGGGGTTTTACTTACTCATAATTCGAATTTTTTTAGCTTCATGCACCGAAACTTTCAATTTAATTTCAAAATACTAGTTTCCATTTTTACTCTTTCCTTTAAAAACAGAAGCTCTAAAGCCAAGGAAGTCTAAAAATAAAAATTGTATATAGATTATAGAAAACTACAAAAGACAATAATTTGTATATATTGGGAATGATTTGTTTAAACTTTCCGAAAAAAAAATTAGGATTATCACAGACAAGAAGATTCATGTAATTTTTTGTTTCGGTCAAAGATCTTTAATTTTGATTATTTTAATTATGGCTGCCTGATAGTCGGTCGCGTGTTCTGACGCTTATATTCATTAGTTTTAAACTATATGTTAGTGAGTAAATGATTTTCTGATTACTAAGCTTCCACTATAACATTTGCATCCCATGAGCCTGGCCATTAAACTTATTAGTCAATGCATTTTCTTCAATTGGCATTTTCCCTGATTGTTTCAAGTTGCTGTTTTTGTTTCTTGTAATGAATGTAATTTTTGGATACACACTGATTGTAATCGAATAGACGACCACGCTATAAACTGCTAATTGAAACCGTTAATATTCGTTGGAGCTGCATTGCTTGCATGAAAGCATTCTCTAAAATTATAAATCTGAATCTTAATTTGAATGTAATGATTTAGACAATAAATCCAAAATTTCAAAGTAAGCCCATACGTTAAACCACTTTTTGATGATTTTAATAACGCAAACACTCTAAAATGCAGACGTCGCCGAATTTTTTGGACCTCTTCTTTTATAGTTTATAAAAATTACCTTCATTGCTCAATCAAACATGTTACACCATATCATTTCGCTGACGACAGTCATCTCTTTTTAATCAACAGATCGCTAAAAAGATATATAAACTATCACCTATCTAACCCCGTGCAATGGCTTCGTGCAAATAAATTGTGCCCCTGAATGTAAATAAAAAAGACGTATTTTTGTTTAAATCAATATATTTTAGACCTAGAACATTCAAATTTTAGAATAAGTGGTCAATAATTAAAATTAGTTAAAACTCTAAAATATATCGTTATAATCACATATTAACGAACTATCCCTCAGACTACATCCAATGACTTGCTAGCCAAATAAAGACATTTCGTTAAATCTTGAAGCCATAATAAACATGTGATTTTTGGATCACATCAAAGGTATGTATGTCAAGTGTGGGGACAGGTTAGGGGAGAGACTAAAATGTCTTCATTACAAAATATGACTTTAAATACATTTTGTTTCTTTTCAGAGGAATAGTAACATCTTATATTTAACCTCAAACGTTACTAACAACAACTTGACAAGACTAAAAAACGAGAGGGTTACCTATGGGTTACATCAAATTATATTTTTGATATACTTTCTGTTATTTTTCACTTCTTTTTCTTTTATTTCGCTCTAATTTTTTCATTCAAACATTTAAATAGAAAGATTTACTAACTATCTTTTTAACTGTCCTTTTTTTAAAATGTAAACGAGTTCCTATGAACTTTTTCCACAGCAATTTTTTGCTTTTAAGTCACATTTTTTGTGCACCGCAGAATCAAATTTAATTCCTTTACTATCTAATATAAGGGTCGTTAGCCTTAGTCTTTCACTATTTGTAACGGTGCCTGTGTTATGTGTACACTCTTAAGGATTATATGCTCAATATCAAAGTTTCAAGTTGGTTGTTTACAGTTTAAAATTTATTTTTCTTACAAAAAAAAAAATTAGATTATAGTTTTATAAAAAATTCAGTTTTCAACCTAGACTTTTGACAATGGTAATCGAGCTAAAATATTTAGTGTAGTTGTAGTCAATCTATGATTTCATAAGATTCATTTGAAAGTAGCTCATTTTTATCTCTGTAAGGGAAGTAAAGCAGTAGCAGTAGCAGGTGATGACTAAAGTTTTCTGGATTTTTTTGCTGATTTGACTGATTTGATCTTAGGACCTTTTGGACTATACAATGTTTCATTTTTTCAGAGTTAAGTAAAATCATTCTTTTAGGAAACATTGATAATGGCTCAAAATGATTTTCTGTTAGAGTTGTTTCAGTTAACTCAACAAGTTGTGAATCATTCTCGTCATTTTTAGGCTTACATTTTTTCTTGTAAAGTGATAAGAATAATAATGCTCGACACATTGTTCTCATAATTTCTGGTTTATAAGGCCTTTCACTCTACCTATCTATCTACATTCAGGATCTATTTGCCCAAAATTTTCTTTGTTTAAACATACTTTTATACGCTTTTAGAACGCACATTAGCATTTCGGAAAACTAATTTAGGAAATATTTTTCTTAACCATAATTTAAGTAAAGTAAAATAAACGCATTCTTGAACTTAGACTAGCTATAGTCTATCTAATTCCTTACCATATTTACATTATTTTCTTAAATAAATTCTAAGAAAACAATATTGAACAATTAAAAAAAAAAATGATTATTTCTATTTGAACACCCTCTTTTTGTTCATTATGGTCGTGTTATATTTTTCATTTGTTCGCACTTAGTGTAGTTTGATTCTTTAGCACCACGTGTTGCTTCTGCTATTGATTGAATTATGGGATCTTCATGTTTTGAAATATAGTGAGGGAGGAATTGTAATTCCGCTAGAATTTTTGGTTTGAAGTAAAAACTATATTTTTTGGAAACTTTAGTATATTTTAAAATGTTTCAGCATAGTATCCAATTAACAGAATTTGTACATTTTACAGACCAGAGTACAAATACGTTATAAATCAAAAAAAATTAAAATAATTACTTAACACAATCTCTCTGCTGAAAATATTTTGTGGGAATAAGGTGTGTTTTGTATCTAACATATTAAACGGGTTTTTGATAATAATAACGGCTGAGGTGTAAATATACAGACCAGAATCAAAACACACTTTCTGGTCTGTAAAATCGCTTTTGAAGGCAGAAAAATAAAATTATTTTGTCAAATGAAAAATCTAACTTTAATATATATTCAGTAAAATGTTCAAGATGGTTTGCACCAAAATACAGGAGATATGACACAGTCATTAAAATACAGACCATTTTCATGCATTCCATAAATAACACGCATTATTTTAAAACCTCCATTATTAAATTTCTGTTGTTGCAAAGTGATTAATTGAATATTCTCATGAATTTGGGCACGGATGGGCATGCCCGAACAAGATGTATATGAGATATTTTATGAAAGGTTACCTCATAAAGATTAAAAAATTTTGTTTTACAAAACATTGCTTGAGACACAGGCATGTCATAATAACTGTCTACTCAAAAAAGTCAAATTCTTCGTCAAGTTCTATATCTTTATTGGTTACGTTATCACAGCTATCGCATAAACATATTTCTTTTCAAATCGAACCGTTTTTCAAAAGAGAATCGGCGATTGACACACCCAGTTTTACATTTAAAAGCCTTAACTCGATCACATCCTCGAGAAATGTCTCTTCCCAAAGATTCGTGTGTATCTTTTAATGGTATAGCGTATTTTGTTTTTTTGAAAGTAGAACTTTCACAATGCACTACACAAATTTTCAAAGTAGTGTAAAAGATAATATGACATCTGTATCGAAACAAAATATGACAACATCAATAAACTCTTTTTGAAACTTCGAGTGCGTGTAAGACTATCCCAGTGTTAGCATCTTCTTGGTTATACACCCGCAGTTCTTCATTGAGGTTAGTAATATTTGACAAAACTGTATATTCACATACAACTACATAATCCACTTGAAGCGTAGCTGTAATTTTGTACGTAAGGTATTTTGTCAATTCTTTATTTGTTTCGATTTGGACTAGAAACTGCCTCTTTGTCAAACGACCGATTTTACTTTCATCAGATATTTTGTATCTTATTGACATGCCTTGTGATCTTTTTAGTGTATATATCAAAAATGATTCTAATTTCATTGAACGAACGAGAACAACTTTTAATAGTGCTAACAAATGTTGATGCGAAATCATTGCAGGTGTTTACAGGTGTTTATGGGTTTTTTATATCAATTTTGTTAGTAAGTGACATGCCATAGAATATTATCTCCTTTTAGTTGCAACTGATGATAACTCTCGGTTCTCGGGTGTTGAAGTACGTATCGCATTAGCTATCACCGATTTATCATTGCTTTGATGTAGATAACCATCAGGCTTAAATAGCGATCTGGAAACAACTGAAAATTTTCCAAGATAATTAGGAAGATCGATGTCTGGCCAAGGTTCTCGAAGCTATCGCAAATCTTTTCATTAGTTTTTTTTCTTCCTTTTGACGCTAATGACTTTTTTATCAATATATTTACTTTCGCTTGAACATCATTATTTTTATAGGTCATCAATTTCTCTTTCTTTAGCAGATCCCAAATTTATTTCAGTTACAAACTGGGGATACTTTTGATTACCTGTTCCTTTAAGAGAAATTAAATGCTAAGAAAAATCTGGAGGAAGTATTTTCTTTGTCAAAATATTGATTAAATTATTTGATTTGTCAAATTTAACTCCTTGGGTTTCAAAAACTTGAATTAAATTTTCAAGGTTGATTGTCATACGCTAGTTTTTTGAGCCAAGTTTCTCATCTTGTTTTTCCCTGCATTTCCCTGCATGCAAAATTCTTCTACGATATTCCCTATCGCCGACACCGTTAGAATATATTCATCAAGTTCTGTTTGATTTTTTGATATCTTTTCTTATACTTCCAAATACTTTCATGGCTTAATTTTCCTGCTCAATTCAACGATCTGCTCCAATAGCTGAAAACGGAATAGTTGTCTTATTGACAGAACAGTTACCATTACAGAGAATACTCCAAGTAACGGGGTCATCCTTTTCCAAGTGAATCATTTGTGACAAGTATACGGGTGTTAATCATGCACAGTTTAACGTATCAAAGACAAAGAAGTATGGGCAAAATTGGTGTAAACTAAACTGTAAACTAGACTGTTGCTTAGTTGCTCGTATGAATAAAACAACGAT
>JAUZNK010019546.1:0-56098 GCA_035046665.1 Euphysa ruthae
GTGTTGGTGTTTCTGTCTATACTAAAAATGTTGGAAAACAGAAAAAGAGCTTAGAAATATATAAGCCTAATGAATACTCCGAGGTGAGGTCTTGATACGAAATTTCAAAAATTGACTTAATTTTTTTTTTTTGAGTGATCTAATTTATTGGACAAGATTAAGCAAAGGTTGCTACTAAAACGTATATACATATAGAACACAACAAATACATACCATAACATCTTAATTTATCCTGACTCATGAATTTTCCTGACATGCATTTACAAGACGCCCAAGTGTTATTGTAATAACATTCTTGTTGTTCAGGGCAAGAGTAATCATGGCATATATCTATAATATAAATAATTTAAAGCGCTGAAAATTATAACCTTTATTGAAATAACAAGTTTAATACAAAGTTGATGCCAGTAGTGAGAGTTAAATATGATCAGAATTATAACACTAAAAAATATATATATATTTAATATAATAGTTTTTTTTATATATAAAGATTTTTTATTTAGAACTTCAACATAAATGCCTTGAAATAAAAGATAAAATTGCATTCTTAATGAAACTTAAACTTGTACCTTCCTTAAAGTTAAAAACAAGTACCCTAGTATTGTAAACAAGGAAATGAAATGACTACATATAAGTATTTTCTACATGTTCATTTCACTGAAAACTAGGCAAAAAATGTTAGGCATGTTAGCGGATTTGTATGGAAATAGATTAAGTGCCAAATTCAAATTCCTTGATAGCATAAATAGAAAATAATTATTAGAAAAACAATGAAATCTTTAAAGAATTTGAAAGAGCTTTTTTTTCCGTCCAAAATTTTTTTGTTGCTTATAAAAAGATTTGTGTTCCAAGGTCTGTTGAAAAGTGAAATCATTTCATAAAAGCAAAATATGAAGGGCTTGTTTTAACCAATGATGTTTGCCAATATGTAATTAAATTACGGACATCTCTTTAATATTATATATTAATTCTTATATTGTTGCTTATATTGCTAATAAAGGTTAAGCTCTTTAAAAGCACTACTGACATGAAACTTTTATAAATATTTTGAAAGTAAATTTTACTTGTTTTTAGGGTACTTGGGTCAACATTAAGTCCTGCTATTTGACCAGTTTTTACAGCTGAGATTAATTTGTTGAGGGGATTGTTAACTGATTGGTTGAAACCCAGAGTCATATCTGCAACCACACTTCCAGAGCTAAACAAAAATATGATAAAATCAAATTCTTTAAAGTGAATACCTGTAAAAGAATAAAATAGAAAACGTACATTTATGATGAGGAGCATTTACTTAATTTTGATTTTGAAGTTTGTATTTTATTTATTTAAAGCATCGGAGCTTTTTTCGATGAAACCTGACTTTACCATGAAATTTCTATGACTAAAAGAAACATTTAAGGCAAAATTAGGTAAAAATTCTGGGTAAAAATCAACGGCAAGGCAAAGAGATCCTGTGGGATTATTATCTGTATGAGTCCCCTATGCACTTGTTGTAAAACTAAACTTCATCATGGTATCTCTTGTTATTCAAGAAATATGAATATTTGAGAATGGAGGATTCATAATGCAGAAATGATAAAATCAATAAAAATTCATTTCATCAATTCATAGTTGTTTTAACTCTTTCAGTACTCACTCAGCTAGATATCATTCCCACAGGCATGATGACGTTGTCCATTGCTACATGCCCGATATCACATTTGAACTGTGAAGTATTATCTATTATGAACATGCCCTACATTTGAGCCATAATGGTTGCCAACAGTAAAATCATTCACCATTTTATTCCTATTTGAAAGGAAAACATTGGTAAAGGTAACAAAAAAATATTATTTACTCTCCCAAGCTGCTGCTTACTGCTTGGAAACTGACACTGATGGAGAGAATGACTCTTCTCTAGTAAGTTTTAGTAGTAGTGAAGAAGAACAGATTGATCAAGCATTATTAGACAAAGTCTTCATGATTTTTCGTAGTTTATTTGCCATTTTGAATTTTACTACGTCATTTTTGAAAATGTTATTTTAGATTAAGTACCTTTCAATTCTCTAGTTTTAGGAAATAGATACTTCGTTTGTGTTTAAATCAACAGAATATTACTCAAACAACCAAGAAATTAGTGTGTAATGATACGAAACTAGGAATTGTTTGAATATTTCATAAATAACTGCTGTCTATTTTGTGAGCAGACAACTCAATATATGGTAAAGGGAGACACTTCATTTCTTGTATGTAAATTTTACATATATTTTCTCTCCTTATTCATGGCAATTCTTTGAAAATTCATATGTATCGTCTTTTATAAAACCTGTCTAGAAGTTGATTTCTATAAGAAATATTTGTAATATTCTGCAGTTCAGCAACCATTTTGAATTTTCATTTTCAGAATTTCTTTTTCAAGAGAACATTCGTTCATCCTTCTAGTTTTAGAAAATACGTATTTTGTTTATGTTTAAATTAACAGATTATTACTCAAAACAACCCAGAAATTAGTGCGTAATGATAAGAAACGTTTTAGAAATTTTTTTTGTAATAATAAAAAACCTTTTGGCAATTGTTTGCAGTTTTTCAAAAAACACCATTTTTAACTTTTAAAATGAACTGGTCTTTTTTATTTCTCAGAATGAAATCTGATAAAATTCAGATAAGCAAAAACACCAATAGCTAAGTCTAACAAGATTAAATATTCAACAAAATTAATTCGTAATTACAAAATTACTCATAAATATATAATTTTCTTCGCACTTTTTAAAAACGAAATTAAATCATTCATTTGTCCTGTTTAAGTAAACACACACTCTGCAAATCTTTCTATTGTGAGATTAGCGGATCTAGAAAGTCTCCAATCCTAATAATGTAATAAATAAATAAAAATGTAATAACTAAACCTTGATTGCTTACTGATCATTTATTTTATTATTTATTTTGATTGATTACTTTTTGTAATCATGATATGCTCATGGTATTCAAAAATTAATCAAAGTGGAGATTATTTTCTGTGATATATAACAGGTGGAACTTACGACATATGTGTTATGTTAACAGAAAGGAGCTCATCTTTTCCAGCATAAACTGCAAACACCTAAGAAAATACAAATTAATTTCACCTAAATGGCAACCTCGGATTACAAAAAATACATTGGTTACAATGATTTTCAAAAATTTTTAAGCTAATTATTTTAAAATAAGTGTTTTATGAAATATTTCTTTTAATTAAATACTTTTGTAGTTTCTGTAGGGGCATAACAACATGGCATTTAAAGAGAAATAGAAGAGAAAATAAGTGTATTTATATTAACCATACTCTAGTTTTTCAAGCATAAAAGTGCAATTTATTACTTCAATTTTCTTTCTTCTAAATTGGTCTACTATAAGCAGAAATTAGGGAAGGAGCAGAAAGGTGTTTTTTGGGCGGATTTTCTTGAGCAGTAATCAAATTCAGAATAAACTTACAGCTTTGATTATTTCATAAGCAGTATGTCTGTATCTAATGGAATTGCGATCGTTCAATTCCTTGTGATAGGTGAGAGTGGTGAAAGATAGCTCAATTTCATACGTCACTGTCGCGTTTTCACTCTTTTCTAGAAAGGAAAAACTATTCTATAGCTCTCTTCAAGAGGCAAAGTTTTAAATAGAACAACATAGACTTACTTAAATTTTAAAAATTCAGGGTTGCCATAGAAATCAAATTTTGTGAATTTTCAAATTTTTTGAATGAATGAGAACAATTTCTGTGAGTTCAGAAATAAACCAAATATTCTCCACAAGTCTTCCAGAAACTCCATGAGTTTTGTACTTTTAAATGTTTTCAGGCAGCGACAACTTCAAGAAAGAATTAAGTCATTATTCTAGTAGGGTGGCATTTATTAGAAGAGATAATATAATCTAAGATACATGCTGCACAATTTATCAAACAACAAAATTTGATCCTATAATATTCAAATATTTAAAGAATTTGCTCTTCAAATATTCACTTTGAAGTTGTTGGAAAAAATTAATATTAATTTTTATCTTGTACACAAGCTAATGTCTTTGACAAAACATATGTCATTGAGTAGAGAATCAGCCGAAAATCTTATCAATTAACACTTTTATAATATACCATATTTTAATGAAAGGTTAGTCTGTAAGTTTTACCATATAGGAATATGGATTTTCAGATATCTTGAGCTGTTTCAATGGTGTAAGCAATTAAAAATAATTTGTTGTATTTTCAAAAAACAAAAAAACCAAATAATTAGTTAAATAATCAAAATTTTAATATATATTTAATTAATTAATTAATTAATTAATTAATTTAATATTAATTTTATATAAACTTATATTGTCATTTACATATTCACATATAACTGTTAGAATCTAAAAAAAATTTTATTGAGAACTTAACCAAGAAAAAATTTTGAGCGAAAAAAGAAAACAAAAACAACTCACCCACACAATCAAGCATGCTTATAGCACCAAGTTGTCGTGTTGTTAAACCATCTGGACACCTACTACATTTAGGAGTTAGCGTATTGTTTCTATAGTATCCAATGGAACACTCCATACAACTCGTTTTGTCAACAGAAACTTCATTCCCAACCTCACATTTGGCTAAAGAATTACAAACATATAAATAATATAGCTATTTGCTAAATTAACTGTGATTCCAAGAATTTCCGTTTGAAATTTCATTATGCTGAAATAAAAATCTAGATTTCCTCAAAACACAAATGATTACTTTTACGAGTTGATAGCGAGATAAACAATTTAAAAATATATTTACCTTGACAAGCATGGTTTACAGAACCAATCTTGTAAGTTGTAAAGCCATATGGACACATAGCACATTCTGATTGGTTAGTTTGGTTTCGATAAAAGCCAAAACCACATAGCGTACATGTTGTTCCAACCAATTCACTACCAAGTGGACAATTTTCTGAGAATATAAATCTTATTTAAATAGAATCACTACAAAAATACTTTTGTTAAAATCAAACAGTAAAACTCAAACCACCATTTCAAGTAAGAAAATAGATTCGGAATGGCACATGTCGACACATGTAGAAAATATTGAAATTCTTAATCGAAATCCAGAAAATAAAAAGACAAACTTAAATGGAAAAAAAAAAAACCTCTAAAACAGCATAAAAAAAACTTAAAAACTATTCAAACATACAAAATTTCAGAATTGTAAATGTTTTTTTTTAAATCTGAACTCAAGATATCACAAAAGACACAAAAAGGACCGACCAGAAGTGTTGCTTTTTATTCCCTTACAAGCTTCAGCCTAACCTAAAAACCCTAATGCTTTTTTCTGGGTAATCAAGGCATAAACAACCATATTTTATTTAATGCCAAATTGAGAAGGTTAAATTTATTATTTCTTAAAAGTTAACAATATCTTAACAATGTAAATTGAAATTGCAATGAAAATGGCACAAAAATAATTTGTTGTGTATAACAGAAAATGGAAGTCCTAAAAATAATTTCTTGTTATGCAAGTTTACCAGTTGCTTAGTGAAAATGCTTTGGCCATATAAAGTACAAAACCTGTCAAAAATTCTTGTCTTCATTTGCTTAACAAATAAATTAGACATCACCCATATGTTCATAATCTATAACTGATTAAGTTTCTTTGTATTATGTCCTGAATTTGAGAGTATTGTATCATTACCAGTTTCACACTGGAAATTTATACTGTTCGATTTAACAGAGATATTTAAAATAAAAAAGATAAAAAAAGATTTCCTTGATTTAAAAAATATCTATAATGTAATATTTATCTAATATCAACCTTTCCTTCTGAAAACAGACTGACCTCATGAGTACAAAGCAAGTAACAAACCAAGAACTCACCAGTACATTGATTGATTGTCATTGCACCTTCTTTTTCTGTCTTGCTACCTGCCTTGCATGCGGTACATCTTTGAAACCCTGTAATGTTCTTATAAAATCCAACAGGACATTTTTCACAAGTGTCATTGACAAGATATTGACCAGAGGTACATTCAGCTAAATAAAGAGAGCATTTATTTACAAAAAAATGATAAGAGAGTAAGCTAAGCATTTTGAAATCGATTTTTAAACAATTATGAGCTGACCTGCAATTTAATGGGTCACAAATAATTTAAGTAAAAGTTTGTTAACAAAAAGCATGAAAAGTATTTAAAGATGAGCTTATTAAGAATATATTCGTGAGTGACATGACAGCAAATTTATAAAGAATAGATGAATCTTTATTTAAAAAAATATTTTTTTTGAAAGGAAAGGTGAAAAAGCCTCAAAGACTTTTGCCAATGTTACATAACTGAGAGTAAAAATCTTTAGAATATATATTTTGGTGTTTATGATTCTGTCAAAAAAAAAACACCAAGAAAGGGAAGAAAAAATGAGATTAAAACTCTATAGCTGAATAATTAAACTGTAATTCTAGCATTATTGCATAATTAAACTGTAATTCTAGCATTATTGCATAATTAAACTATAATTCTAGCATTATTGCATAATTAGTAACATATGGATTTTCAATTAATGGTTTTATTTTCTCACTTATAAAGAAAACTTGAATATTAAACATTTTAAATTTCTAATTTTTGGCATTAAAATTGTGAAGTCTTGCTAAAATCACAAAACAAATACACTTTATTTTTGGAATTTAATATCAAACTTATCTTTTTGGCTGATGTTTTTTTATTTATTTAACAAAATTCATATAATGTTTTATAACAATATTAGTAATAATAAATCATGCCTAAGAGAATAAATTTACTAAGCAAAAAAAAAAAAAAAAAAATCGTTATCTCTTTTTACCTTTTCAATTAGATTTCATTTTTTTGGTTATTTCACAAATTATTTCACAAATTATTAATAAAATATAATAATAGATAACTGGTATAGCACCGGTCGTGGCGTTATCCAATTTTGACAGAAGCAGAAGTTATGACACCTTAAAGGAATCCAATATATGCAACATTAGTTATAAATACAAAACATTTCATAAAAAATGATTTAATAGTCTTTATGACATATGCAGCACAAGAGTAAATTTAAAGATTACATTTCTGGATTAAGGTACATGGGAAATGAAAAGAAGTCCTGATAATAAACACTGGACAAATCACAAAAGAACTAAAAAACTTCCAAGCAGTTTCTAAGACATTAATAAAAAGAAATATGAAGACTAAAGTAATTTAGAAAATAGCGATATTTTGCTTACATCATTTGCCAATATCATCATCTTTACAAAAACACATCAATGCACAAAAATACGAGGAAATTTCAACTTCCTAAAATTAAGACGACAAAAAAAAAAAGGGTTTTAAGAAAAATGCTGACCAATAAAATAAATAAATAAATAACCACTCACCCAAACACATGTCAGATGATGTGGAACCCTTGCTACGTGTACTCTTTCCATCAGGGCAGGATACACAACTTGTACTAGCAATTTGTGCATAAGTCCCTAGGGAACACTTCTCGCACATTCCTGATGAAGAGTTCTTGAATGTTCCAGGTGGACATTGTACTGAAATTAAATGAAAATATTCTTTTTTTAATAAATCAAACAATCAATTAGTTTACAAACTCTAAAGATTTTTAGGTTCTTATAGTCACAGCCAAAAAAATAAAAAGAGTTCACCTAGAATAAAATCGCTTACATTTTGAAACAATATTTTATAAATTCATACAAGGTAATCTAATTTTAGTTTCTCAACATTTTCTTTTCTGATTTTTTTACTAACCAAATTAAATTTTATATGATAAATTTTTTCTTAAAGAAAAATTCTCGCTAAAATCATTCCATTTTCCCTCCACAGGGAAGAGGGTGTGGAGAATCAGATAATTTTAAGTTTTCCCACATAAACAACTACTCAGATATTACCAACTGCTCAATTTCCAAAAAATAATAAATAAATTTAGAGAAAGCAAAGTCTGTCAAACTAGATAATTAGATACGCACTTAAAAACAAACCTATAAGGACTATAGAAAAAATAATATTATGGTAGCTTCTTTTTCTATTTTTCTTTTTCTTTTTGCTATCAAAAGGTTGTAATTGTAATTCCCATGTCTACCTTTAACCTGAAAAACATTTGAACTTCAGACTATTTCATATTTTATTAATTAGACACAAAAAACAGCACATATCTCACCACATACACCATTCTTTAAAGTTGAAGTGTTTGAACACACTTGTTTTTCCTGAGCATCTAAACTACCAGCATGAAATTGTGTTCCGTCTACGGTTAATGACAGGTTTATTTTACTAGATTTTACAGCAGCTTGAATGTTTTCGTTTTCTACGCTATCTTCCGCTTCAAATGAAATGTCTAATTGGTATGGTTTTAATCCACGACGGACACGAGTTCCACCAACACACCTAGAGGAAAAATCTTAGTTACAAAAATGTTATCTTAATTCAAAAATTTTCACTGTTTGAAATAAGGAAAGCAACAGGTGACAACAATTTCCTAATGAACGTCTAGGATGTTAATTCATCCTAAATTTTATAAAATTTTCATGGTCGTAACTTTCCTTTTTCTAACAAATTTCTAGCACCGTTAATTGTGTTCAATATAGAATTATTATCACAACTTATTGGCACAAAACGACATATTGATAATAAACTTCATGAATAACGTAAGCAAACCTTATTTAAAAAAACTATATCATCTAAACCTTAGACTTTGAAATAAATTTTTAAGCTTGGAATGAAAACTACACAAGTAATAAGTAAGCAGCAAGTTATTAATTTTACCAGAGCTTAGTGAGTAAACTTTTATAAAATGTAGATGTATATATGTAAAGAAGATAAATTCCAATACTCAATGTATCCTATCCTAAGATTTTAAAAAATTATAAATGTGGGAGGCAAACCTTCAACTGTAGCATTAAAAAAATTACACCCTTCAAAGATAAATTGCATAATCAATCTAAGTGCAATTAGACACAGGGAGAAAAATATCTCTAATTTATCACATATTTACCTTGAGTTAATAAGCAAAAATTAAAAACATTTCATATGCATTGCATATGCAGATAAAGCTGAAAACTGAGATAGAAAATGGCTGACATAAGACATATTTAGAAATTAGAAATTATAATCCAAAAGAAGGTAATTGGAAGGCAGAAAACTCCTTAAACATGCAGTACTTGGGAACAAACTTGATGAACAAAAGTTTTTGTGAACCTTAGGAATCTGTAACCTTAAAGGATAGTAGAAGGTGGAAACCTTGTAGTCCATGAATTTTCTTAAGTGAAGGTGTAAAATATTCATAACAGTATGAAAATACCTATAGAGGCGACATTTCTGCAATGGAAAAGTGATTAAAGATTTGAACCAAGTGCAGGACCAACAAGGTTAAACATATGTTTCTGAATTCGATCAAGAACGTGTAGACGTATTGCAGAGGTTCCTGCTGCCCAAAGATGTCAGCATAATTTAATACATGGTCGAATGGTAGCCTTATAGATGGGGAGAAAGAAAGTGCTGCATTCCATAATAGAGATCCAAACTTCATGGCAGCAGATTTTGCAATAGATTCAAATTTAAAATTTTAAGAAAAGTCATCTTCCAAAGTAACAACCTTTTTTCAATCTCATCAAAAGAATTTTTTGTCTTCCCTAAGGATTAGTGCAAAGTAGTATAATCTGCATATATAGCAAGCAAGGTTACAAAGAATATTTCATTTGCATGTTAATCACGCAAATCAAAAATGAATATTAGAAAAAGGGTAGGCTTGAGGGACACCAGAATTTACGAAGTAACAGCCCGAAGAGTGGCCATCGAGGACCACTTTGATTTCTTTATTTCTTAGAGTTTTAATGATATTCAAATCCTCATCAGAGATACCACATGACTTCATCCTATGGAGAAAAATTTTTGAAGACTAAAAATGTTGGTGAATGAAAGAGATGCAGGTTTGGGCAATGTTCACAGTCTGATTTTGGTTTAGTAGTAATTATCTTATACCACTGGGTTTAAAATAAGTTCTACTGCCTTGTTTGATAAACTTGTACAGAAATTAAGCTCAGTCTATCACTTTGCCTACCAATTAAGAACCTTTTGCCTAAGTAAAAGCAGTGTTTTGGCCTCAGAGACGCAAACCGTTGGAGATGCAGGATCACCCCTTTAAGTTGCTAGAAAAGAGTTTGGGCTCTTTTCTACCAATTAACAATGTAGCAATCTGGAAACTCATCAGACAAACAAAACTAGTAAAAGACCCCTAGAGCAGATACGTCCAGACTTTGGAGATACTTATTCGACATTAAATAAAATCTTACTTGACTCTAACGGTATCAAAGTTACAAACTGTGCTTCCGCATATTTTCCACACTTTGTTCAACTTGCTGATGAATGACTGAAACTCATTTTTGAATTTATCTTTGAAATCTTGTGAGCATGTATCTGTTGGGAAACTAAAAGCATTCGTAGTTACTGTTTTTGCAGGAGTTGATGCTAAAACAGAATTTTTTTATTAACAATATTAATATTATAAATTTTATTAATGTTAAAATTCAATGAGATAAGCCTATCCTAATCGCTCGTCAACAATTTCCTATGTGCAAAAAAACATCACAGAGCTACTATATCTAAAACACAAACTTTATTTTTTTTTTAATATTTTAATAATTTCTCTTGCATAACTTATGTTTGATTAAAAAAATTTGTCAGTAAAAATACAGAGCAACTATAAATTTAATTTATAGGTTACTCTTTTGGAAACTGTTACATGGATAAAAATTTTACCTGTGCATTCTGGGACCAGGAGCTCTGGGTTTTCAGGATAGGTTGGAGGGCCATGATTCCACGTACCCATTTTACCACATGCATAGTAAGGCAATTTAGGAACAGCCAGTAGATATGTCATTCGGCATGTATAATCACAATATTGACCCCATTTCCATGTTCCACATGATTGCAATGAATTATTTGCAGTTTTAAAAGCAGTGCAGTTGAAAGCTAAAATGAAATGCATAAGTTGTAAGCCCGACCGTAAGTATTGACCGTAAGTATTACGTACTGACAGAGTCCAAAATAAAAAAAGAGAAATTTAATATGCAATATAGCTGATTGTGAAAACTTTCAATATTTACTATTCCTCAGAATACAAACAATTTCATCAAGATTGTGACTTTCCATGCAAAGTTACTACATAATGCAGGTTGTGATTAACCAAGTGATCAACCAAACTAAAATAGTATCTTTGATGATATTTCAAATATTTCTATTAAAAACTAGTACATAAGAAATGATGCAAATCTGCATAAGGCAGTGGCTTTGTGATGAATAACTAGAAGCTTCACAATGACTTCAGAACATACATAACAACTAGATTAAATTATAATCTTATTTTATCTTTTTATAATTTTACCTACATATTCGAAGTTACCAATTTTATGTGGCATATTTCAATTCTTCACTGCTGTGCCTGGTCTAGACAGTAATTATTTATGAAAATAACTCTTAATTCTTTTTTTGATTCATTCATTTTCATTATTAAACTATGAAGTTTACATTACTAAATTATATTTACTATATTATATTAACTATAAATATTTCAACAAAGAGCAAGAACCTTTGAAAGGAATTCTCAATAGAGTTTTAGAGATAACATTATTTATTAAAGATAAACAATCACCAAAAGGAGTGCCCATTGAAAAAACAAGTTTATTTTTGTTCTTATAATACTGATCTATTATAGATGAAAATATTTCCTAGGTAAAAACAATCATAGCATAATTAAGTAATTGACTCTCTACCACATTTAAAGATATAAATTTTGTAGTGACTTTGCTCCTCTAAGCTACTATCATATTTGATATCATTGTAATATCAAGTAGTTTACCAAAGTTGCTACATAATCTGTTGATTAAAAGCAAAAAAAAAAATATATAAAAACTTACGTGAAACAAAGATCTCAAATGTACAGGTAGCCGCATTATCAAAAGCATCTTTAGCAATGTATGTGACAACATAGTCACCCCAAGTGAAAACTTGGTTAGGACGATGTGATAAGCTAATATCAACAACACCAATATCATCAGTGAAAATAGGTTCCTTCCATGTAACACGTAGGCTCGATAATTCAGAGTAAACCTTCATAGATGGTGGACAGAAAACCATACGAGGGGGGGTTTTATCTAAAAAAAGAGTAACACAACAAAAACATATGATGAAGAAAACTATAGTCTTCATTTCTAGTCTTTAAAACGATAATACAATGAAGAGTTGGATTTTTTCACAACAATATTACCATAATTTTATACAAAATAATATAATTAGAGGGAGATTTGCTTATCTCACCTGAAAATTAAATTTATTATTTTTAAAAATTTTTTAAGGTAATGACCAACTTGGACCCTTTAATTTTAACTTCAAAGAAAAAGATAAACAACATAAAATGGCGGTGTAATATGGAAAATTTTATCTTTTCTTTGAAATACTCACACTCATAATTTGAAATTTCAAATTATCTAAGTAGTAAGGCTGTGGCAATGGTTATAACACTTAGCCACTTTCTAATGAGTATTTAAAATTAACAAACAATGATTGACAGCCCCCCGCCACCTACCCCAAATTTAGACTTTTCCAAAAAGCATAATGAAAAAGTACCATTTAGTTAAATATAAATGTAATAACAACAAAAGTGTAAAACTTTAAAGTCGATTAAAGCTTATATTTAGGTTTTTTTATGGGCGTACATGAAAAAAATATGGCACACAGCAAAACTAAAACAACTCTAAAACAAGACAAGATTTTAATGTGGTAAATATTTATGTTTGGTTGAAGTTTTGGACAACCTATATACATAAAACAAAGTGTCTGCATGTTTGTATGTATGTCTGTTCCACTACTCCGCTTTACAGGGAAGGGGTTCGAACCTGAAACTTTCATGGGGAAAGCTGGAGCGATCCAGGGAGTGTTATAGAAAAAATTTTTTCGAAAAAGTTGAGATTTAATTTGGAAAAATATATTGATGATAAAATACCAATATTTCAAGAAAATCCAGAACAGTGTACCATTTTATAGGACAATATCACAACGTCACAACGTGACATCATTTTATTATCAAAACTGAAAAAATCAATTTAAAAGATTCTAAAATTCAAATTCTTCCCAAATTCCAGAACAGTGTACGATTTTATAGGACAATACCACAATATGTCTTGTGACAACATTTCATTTTACTTACCAACTTTTGTTTCGCAAAAATCTCCAATGAAATCAGGTGGACATTTATTGGTACCACAAGTCCATTTTTCTAGCATTGTTACATTCTTCCCAGCATTATTCATTAAACCAACCCATGGTACTACTGAGCCTAAATATATAACGTAAAGTAGAAATATAGAAAGGTTAGCTCTTAACACTGCACTCAAACAACTTGAAACCTTTCGTAACACCCTCTTATTAAGCTATGTTCAAGGTGTTTTCCTTCTAAACCAAACATACTTTTAAAACTAAATATAACTTTACTAATATTTAGTGATCAATCAACCTAAAAAAGTTTATATGATTTTTTTTAAGAAATTGACGTAAAACAGAAATTTTGTTAACAAGTAACCATTACTTGGATGCGTTTTTGAGTACCATTTTCACCAGGTAATGATAATGGTTGACTAAAATAACAAAAGAATTTTTAACATTTTGGCAGAATACAAAAAAAACCAAGAAATAATAGCAAAAATTTCAAACTATTATTTTTGTATTTCTATAAACAAAAGGGATTCACAAAAATTTTTAAAAAAACTCTACGGGCTTCAAAAAAATTAAAACAATTTTTTTCAAGAAATGTGCATTTAGTTCAAATATGCGAGTTGCTAAGGCCTGTTGCTATGGAATCAGTGCTAAAAAATTATCACAAATCCTTCTCAAAAATTTATGACAACCCTTTAATTTTTTTTTTTTTTTTAATAACAATAAATAATTGCTTGTCATTAATCAAAATTTTATAACATTAAATGAGTGTGAAAATATATTTTAAAAATTGCAGATACAAAAAATAGTAAATAAAATAGTAGCAAGATAATAAAAACAAAAGAAACTTACCAGTTAAAATTGAACAGTTACCAACAAGTTTTGCGATTTCATCAGCTCCAAGGATACGATCCCACATAGCAAGTTGACTAACTTCACCAATAAAACTATCATCAAAAACCTGCGCCCTAGGCCATGGCTTTCCAATCAATATTGTCCCAGATGGATTGAAAAATGTTTTATCAACAAACATGGTCATTTTATCCGCATACACAGTTTTTCCATCCAAAGCAATATTCATGTCTTGGCTAGAGATCGACAACGAGAAAAAAATATGATGCCAGAATGCATCATTTATTTCCTTAGAGAAAGGATAAGCGTATTTTTTATCGCCAGGTACTTGAATTTGCAACTTTTTATTATCAATTGAAATCAAATTTTCGAGAAGGCTCTTGCACCCATTGCCAATATTCAAAAACGTTCCTGGAAATACATAATAGCAAATCAAATTAAACAAACTCAAAATAAACATTTCAAGTTTTCAAAGAAAATTCTTATAAAGCACAAATTTCTAAAAGCATGCTTTTTTAGTTTGATCACGATGAAGGAAAGTTTCAGCTGCCAATAATATCCCGGAAACCAGATTCAAGGAGTGTTAAAGGTAAAAAATTGTTATTCTTCAAGCTTGATGGAAAAACCAAATTAGAATTGCTTAGTTGTTGAAGTTACCAACTATAATAAAAAAATTAAATTTTACCTTTTGAGCTTCCAAGATAACGAAACCACATTGAAAACGAAAAATCCTTCATAATTTTGTTAAAGCAATGTCTAATATAGGATCCTTTTCCCCCAGGAAGCTTGATATCTATTTCATCCGGTATTTCTAAATTTAAAATAATTATTACAATATCTAATACAAATTAATTTTAGCCAAAATTGAAAACTTTCAAGTGCCACAAAAATTTAGAAATTAATTCAATTTCTAATTTTATTAAAACAAGTTACTTTTTCAGTCAAACGTAATGTTTAATCTATTATTGCACATTGCAGCACCCTGGCCAAGTTATTATTCTTTAATTTAAAATATATTCTGTAATGACGTAACTAAAAAGGAAAGCTATTTAAAGATAACATTCTGTCAATATAGTTAAATAAATTGAATTTTTTACACAAAGTCAAACATCTATACAATCAACTGTCTGGAGATGCTATACATGCACTTTGTATTCATATTTTTAGGGAAGATAAACAGTACTTTTACTAAGGTTGAAAAGGTAGTTGCTTTGGAAGAGAATCTTCGCACTGCCGTTAAATGGGATGAGAAATGGTTGGTCCTACAATGCTTCAAAAACAAAGATTCTTTTCATGAATTGCTTTAGGACACTTTTCCTTCTCTCTACACTGAAGAATGAATCTATGCAGAGTAGATTGTTAGGCCTAACTTTCACAAATAAATTCTCTCAGAATTCTTACATTTGAAATTATTGCAAAATCTGCTGCCATTAAGGAAGAATTTCTATTTTCTGTGTGCTGCATTTTCTTCCGTCTAAGTGTATATTTTATATCTATTTATATCTTTTATGTCATTGGTATGGAGCCACTTCACCTTCTTGACTGAATTCAGAAACAGGTACTTATCACTTACCTATTACAGAAATGTGACCTTATTGTCACTTTTCTATGAATATCTCCATGTATATTGTTCAGATGAATTAAAAGACGTAAGAATTTCACAAGGACCACACGGCTTTCATCTGCTTCTCATCTTTTCCAATAATCGAGATACCTAAATTTTACAATAACTGTCATTCATCAGGTTTCTACCCACATACTGCTTGCTTGTGGAACTCTCTGTCTTGTGATTGTTTTCCTACCGGATTATGATATCCAATCCTTTAAGTCTAACATCAAACAATATCTTTCTCAGTATGTGTAAGATCTGTTTTATCTTTATCACATCTTTTAGCACCCTGCCTTGTAATGGCTTTTAGCTTTGCAGAAAGATATTTATTTAAAAAAAATCCACCTGAGTTGAGTGAAAATATTTATATTCTATCTTTCAATAATTAAATTCAGAGTGTCTATATTGCCTAAAATATAAATATAAATATAAAATATAATGAAATATAAAGCAGATTAATTTCTTTACCAAAAAACGTTGTGAACTCAGAAATCTTCCTGAAAAAGAACCCAGCACCATTAGTGTTAACAACAATCGGTTTCACCTTTAAATTCATCATATTTAGTACTGTTGGTAAATATTTCTTATCTGTATAATATATAATTTCTCTTTGAATTATTAAAAAAGAAAAAAACTAAACAACCAAATGAAAAACTATTGAACAAGTCAATGAGTATAAACTTAAGGCTTTAATAAAAAGCTCCCAAGAGAAAATATATTCTGCAAAACATCTCTTTTATCTGCGTAAATCCAACCTATTGTAACAACTTAGCCAATTCTCTACAAGGGAGACGCAAGAGAGTTATAAAGCCCTTAGCTTTGTCCTATATCAGAAATATTATCTAGATTTTCACTTTTTCAGTCCTCGTATATAAGCCAAGTTTATTCCTGTGTATTTACTGGTTATGCAAGTTTTAAAATGCAACAAGGTTAACACTTTATATGCTCAATAACATAACAAAATTCCATAGATGGAAATTTCTTTTCTACTCACTTTTTTCGCAATAGACACCCTTGTGTGTTACTTGGCATTGACATACGAAATCATTGACAAGGTCGATACATTTACCACCATTCAAACAACTGTCGTTCTTGCAGTCATCAATATTTGTTTCACAGTTTACTCCAGTAAATCCACTTAAACATTTACAGCTATAATCTCCGATCTAAACATAAGAATATAAACAATTCTACAACATAATATCATGAATCAAAGATCGGAGATCTTCCAGCAAATCCTGTTCAAGTATCTATCCAGGATTGAGATTTGAGAGGAAAACCAGGAATACTGAGGACGTAAAACATCAAATTCTAATTTTGGTATTTGAACACAAAATTGAGATCTGATTGGCCTAACATCAATAGAGATGATTTCTTAATTGGATTTTTGCCAAGAAAATAGAAAATGTAGAAAATGCATTGTTAATTATGTTAATTATTAGATGTTAATTAAAGGCTAAACAAAGTAAATTTTTTGGTTCAAGTAGAAAAAAATAGGTAAAATATTGGGAACGAAACTTTATCACAACGAAACATTTAACTAGTCATTGAATGCAAGGTTGTATTACTATACACTGTAAAAAAATTTAAATTCTAGAATTGCAATATCTTGCGAAACGCAAGATCTAGAGAACTAGTTTAGTTTTTAACTTTGGTTTTGGGACCAAAAAAATTTTAAGAACCACTAACATGCTAATCTTATCAAGAATATTATTTTCTACCATCATACATAATTTTGGAACAAAACTTTATGAGAAAAAACGGAAAATCAATTTTGGACAGAAGTTGACATTGTGTAAGCTTGACATAATTTTCAAGATGGTTTGCATACAAAAATAATATGACATAATATTCCATAGCAATATTGCAAAATCAGAGAGAAATTTCATAAAAAAATTCAAAAAAAATTGTTGGAGGAAATTTAAAATTTCAGTAGCCTGAGCTTCGGGGACAAAAAAATTTTGGAAATTTGAAAAATTCTCCCATTTTTTATTAAACTTTCCTACTGAAAAAAACTCTGTCCTTTATTAATTGATGACATCGAAATAAAATTTCAGAAAAATCAAAATCTAAAATAAAGGGGCCAACGAACAAACATGGGTTAATAAGCAAGGTCCCGCCTGAATTTGTTACAAGTTCTACAAACTAACCAGATCAGTACATATTCCATTATTTCTGCATGGGTTTGTAAGACATTCATTTATTTCCTCTTCACACAGCTTGCCTTTGTAGCCAGCCGCACATTTACATTTAAAGTCATTCGTTTCATAAACATTTGAACAAGTTGAGCTATGCATGCATGGTTGAGGATTACAGTTGTCAATAACCTCAGAGCAATTCTTTCCTCTGAATATTAAAAAAAAAAATCATATATTAAATAAACTGATCCACACAGATAATTATATAAAAAGTATATAAAAGAAACTTTTAAAACTTTAAAAATATAAGGTTAAAAGGTAAATTTATACCGTCATATAGCTATCTATAAAACTTTAATGATATTGCCAAGATCAAAGCATGAAAAATAATTCAACTGAAATAAAATTAAACCATAAAATTAGAACTTTACGCACAGAAAATATAACTTTTTTCCCCATTAAACACCATGGAAGAAAATATTACCATGAGGTCAGATTTTTTGCACATTAACAAAGTTACCTGAAACCAAGTTTACAAAAACAAATGAAATCATCAATGATATCAGTACAATTCTTTCCATTACCATTACATGGGTCAATTTCACATTCATTGATGTCAGTTTCACAGTTGTTTCCTTCATAACCAGGCTGACAGCTACAAGTATAGTCATTGACCTTGTTTGTACAATTTGCCCCATTCTTACAAGGTGATGATTGACAGTTATCAATAATTTCTGAGCAGTTTCTTCCTTTGTATCCAGGGAAACAAGAACAACTGAAAAAAAAATATACTATGAAGTGACCAACATGCTTCAAAATCTTGAGCCGAATCAAGGAACAAGAATTCTTAATACATTCTAAACATTACCAGAGTGAACTGTTAGAGAAAAGTTAAAAAAAAAAATGAAAAAAACGGTTAAAAAAGATTGAAATGAATTTGGGCCCAATACTAAAACCACCCCTTTTCTATACCTATGACCTTTGCACCTTTGTGAATCTTACGGACCGATACGGGATGAACTTATAGGACCCTGTTGGCTTCGTCAGGAGTTCAATAAACAAATTTAAATTTTACATTCAATTGATATGAGGGCACCATGGTAGGTTACTTAGCGGTCAAAAGTTAATTACACTATAAAAACTTTTTTTTTTTAAATTTTGTTACTTAAGCAATGAAAAAAAGCTTCAAATATTTTCTAGTACTTACGTAAAATCTCCAATTAAATCAGTGCACTTCCCATTACCACAAGGATGCGGTTTACAATCATCAATGTTCGTTTCACATTGTTTATCCTTGTAACCATGGTCACATAGACATACAAAATCATTGATCTAAATATAAATAATCAGAATAGAGATTACAGCGATGGGAATTTAAAAAAAAAAAAAGATATAGATAAAAAAATAAGGTAAAAAAAATTTTGTGTTAGGGGTGTGTGTGTGTGTGTGCGTGTGTGTACTTTTAATTTCCATATTTAAAATTTTGAACAAAAATAACAAATTAACACCAATAATTAGTTGGGAAAGATACTGTGAAATATATTAAATGTCATGCCATCATTTTATATCACATGACTGGTTATTTAAATAATGAGAGAGCATTTAGAACTAATTTTATTAACAAAAACCAACTACCCCTTCAGAAAAATAAACAACCAAACTTATAAAAACAAAAAAAAAAAAAAATGTGTATAATTTTTGTTCCTGAAATAAAAAAGACTCCATTTCATTTGTATAAGCTATTTTCAAAAAATAAAAATCAGACATTCCAATTTTGTGAACAATAAATAAATACAGCCGATTACAGTTCGATTATTTGATTTCGGACCCAAAATCAAATAGAATTTGAACAATAATATAAAAATTTCTTGGTTATCAAACAGAAGATATACCTTATCAACACACGAGGCATTATTTTTGCAAGGTGCACTATCACATTCATTAATCTCAAATTCACATTTTGGACCATAAAACCCAGGTTGGCAATTACACTGAAAATTGTTGATAAGATCTGTACAAGTAGCATTGTTTTTACATGGTGATGGATTGCATTCATCTATGTTCACTGAACAATTATAACCTGCAAAACCTAAGAAAAAAAAAGTGTTACAACAAAGTTAAATAATGAATTTTAAAAGTTTATCACAAATGCCTTTAAAATATATAACTTTATTTCCCCATAAAATGTAACATAATAAATATAATAGATAATAAAAATATAATAAAAAGTAATATTAAAATGAAATGTGTAAACAACTATAAAATTATAGCATAATGTTTTATGTTAACCCTTTCATGACTGAGCTAAAAACAGATATATGACTAATCACAAAACTACTTTATTTTACCTTTTCACTATGAAGTCTATAAAAGCAAAACTACCCATCAGAAATTCAAAATTAAGGACTTGTTTTTTTGTTAGTTAAGTGGCTTTCAACTTTAATTTCTTTATTTTGCTACGTAACCAAAAATGAGATGTTCCAAATGACATAATAAAACTTCAAATGCAGATAAAAATTAGAAGATTACAGCTAAATGCTATATTTTCAACATACACAAATGCACTGGTGATCAAGCAAAAAAAAAAAGACTTTCCTGAGCACTTAATCAAAGAATTTAGCTTTTTTTTTTTTACAGGAACTAAAAATGAAAATTTTTTAAGTAACCAGAGGGTTAAACTTTTTTAGTTTATAAATAACTAAATGAACGATAATTAGTTTGCATAGTAGATTTTTCAAACAGTAATCCTGGTGGGTGTGATAAGCTTCAAAACAGTCATAAGGATGTATGTAAACTTAGTTGTGAGAGACAGACATAACAAACATTTTCAAGGGGTGTCTTTTCGTGGCCTTCTTAAAGTACTGGTAAAACACTCAACATCTTTAGTGCGATCGATCATTGCTACCTTTATTTCTTGGTTGTATTACTGAAAGTGTTTACCAGTTAGTCAGTTGATATCTTCATCGATGAGAACTGTTACAGGGGATTTCTCAGGTTAGTGCAAAAACCAGCTTAATTATGCAGTAGAAAATTGATAATTGAGTGTTTTATAATTGCATTACTATCTTTGTTGCTCTTTCCAGTGTTAACCATTACAGGATTATGGTGTGTGAACAACATGTAAACAATAATTTTTGTATTCTGAACTATTTGTGGTCGCCCAGCATTTACAGACAAACATCTATCACCTTCGTTTTTAGTTATATAAAATTATTACATATTTGCAGTAGAATTTATGGTTTACTCAAATGTTTCCACAAAGATAGGTTTTTTTTGAGAAGAGGCAGTTTACAAGAGCAGGACTTGCATAATAATTGTCAGTCAACAGTATATGTCCTTTATCAAGAAATGGTGTCAGCTCAATTGATATGTTCTCACATCATGGCATTACAGAATTTTTTTCATCATCAAACATGTTAGTGCTGCAGTAAACTAACACAACACATTAAGTATTATACTATCTGAAGTAGCTTTATTCAAAACTATGCTCTTCTGGTCTTTATATATTGACAAAAACCTACCCTCAGAATCGGCTTACCCTTGAACAATACAAGAGATTAACCACAGTTTTGCCGTTATCTGCCATTAGACATTCATAATCATTTGATGTCAGACAAAAGTTTTGATACAATGAAATTAGTGTTTTTGATTTTAGGTTTTTGCTATGATAAAACAAATTTTATTTAAGAATCTTATATACAATGAATTCAATCTTGCTACGTAATATTTTTTACGATATGTGTAATCAAATATCAGATAGTCACGCAAAAAAAAACCTGATACCAATTATATTGATTCAGATACCTTTTAATTATCTTTTGGCAGTGTAGCTTATCAATTTTTATTTAAATTTTATTTGAATAATATTACCTGGTTTACATTGACATTGGTACATGTTAATCAAATCAACACATGTCCCATTATTGCTGCATGGCTGCCCACTGCATTCATCAATATCAACTGCACACAATCTTCCTTTGAAACCAGGTTTACAATCACATTTAAAATCATTTATTTGATCATAACAGGTGGCATTGTTAAAACATGGAACAGGTGCACATTCATTTATGTTAATCTCGCATCTCTTCCCTGCATACCCTGGTTTACATTCACAGCTGAAGTTATTGATTAAATCAGTGCAACTTGAATTGTGCAAGCAAGGCATAGGTTTACATTCATTCTTATTGATCTCACATCTGAAGAACAAAAATTTACAGTTTTCATGTTTTGTATTCATTTTGCCATTTTCACGTCCTTTTGTATAAAGCCTACTTGTTAACAACTTGAATAAAAATTTAAGAAAATAACTAAAATATAAAAATATTTAGTATTTAAAACAAAGCTGTATTTTTTGCTGAAAAGGTATGAGAACATCTATCATGATCAAGATTTAATTACGAAAAGCCGTAATAAAATATACAGGCCAACATTTTATAATTTTGTTAGTAGAAACTATATTTTTAAACCTCGGAGCGGTAATAACAATGATCATCAGTTTCGATATTTATATAGTCTCTCATGATGGATACTGATGATTATCGATGATTTGTTAAAAACACGTGTTTGGCATAGAGCATCCAGTTTAAAACTAATCTTGTTCTCTGTAAATTTTGATCAAAATTGTCAAGCTCTCTGACTTTGGCATTCAAAAAATAATTACAAAAAAAAAAAAGAAAAAAAAAATTGCTAGGGAATGCTATGAAACCTCCGATTTGTAAGAAAACACCTTGGAGGACCACTGTCAAGGCAATTGGCAACTAAGTAGATTATTAATTATATTGTAGTGTTAATGCAAATGATAAACTTATACAGTACAGTGAATTATCCAGGCAAATAATGGAATTTTGAAAAAAGGCATTTTCCAGATTACTGAATCTTAGCATGGTAAATTAGTAAAAAAAAATTAAAATATACCAATTAGAACTCCGGGCCTATGTCATTAAAATATTGTCAACTAATACTGTTTTACAAAAAACAGTTTCTATCGATAGTAATGAATAAGAAGTGTACCAGGAGAAAATTTTTCCACTGTTAAAGCTGAAAAACTTCAGTTCCAGTCAGACAAAACCTCAATAACAGTAATCTTACAAAAAGAAGACTGGGTCATAAGTCTTCTCATAATTCTCATAAATGCTTTCTGTGCAAAATTGTCAAGCAAATTTTTAAAAATGTATCACAAATGCGAAGTTTACATTGCATACTACCAAATCAGATTCAAGCAATAAAAAACAATTTTATATTGAAAGGTTTCAACATAAGCAGGTTCAAAATGGCGAGAACAATTTTTATAACAAAAACAAAAACTTGTACTACATCAATGCACATTATGTAGCTCAAATTATCCAACCCATCTGTTCTTATGATGTAGTGGAATAAAAACCATAAAGTTTCAGAGACCATAAAGTTTCAGAGGTCTTCTTCAGACATATTCCTAATTTTACTGACACATACCCCATTTAAACTCTCTCAAAGTTTATTTTTTTGTTAAATTTCTTTCATTATCAAAATAACATCTTTCCAATAAGGAGTTAATAAAATTCATAGTATGAAGGGTCGTGGAGTAGTAGTCTTTTATGTTGATGTGAAAGACCAAAAGAAAAAAAGGAATTTTTAATGCTACAGTTTGCTATGTTTCTGTGCAGAATGTTTGAGGTTTTAATGTTTCATCACCTGGTATTTCTATAACGATGTTTTGCAAATTTTTAAAAACTATTCAACGTAAACAAATATGTCATTACCTAACGCCTAAGAAGCCTGGTGGACATGTACAGCTATAGTCATTAATGAGATCGTTACACACGCCATTGTTCTTACATGGCAAGGGTTTACAGTCATCAATATTTGTTTCACATTGTTTTCCAATAATACCCTTGACACAAGTACAATTAAAACCATTCAGCAAATCTGTGCAGTTACCATGACTGCCACATGGAGATGATGCACATTCATTAATATCTACATCACAATCTTTCCCAGTCCATCCAGGTTTACATTGACAAGTATAAGAGTAGTTCCCAGAAATACAAACAGCATCATTTTTACAAAGCTTCAAATCACATGCATCTTTAGCTAAAGCATTAATATCACACATAGGTTAAAGTCAAGATCTTTAATTCAAAATGGCTGAAATAACTACCTAATAGAAAATAAAAACTGAGTTTTGAACGGGCCAGCTAAAAATAAGTTTTGAGTTTTAAATCAACAAAACAAAAATATTTTACTTAGACGAAAACATATTTTATTGCCTATTACAAAACTTATGAAAGTGCCTGGAGATAAGAAAGAGGGTTTTCTCTAGAAAAAAAAAATATATTTAAAAACTTTAATAGGAACAATTTTTTCTTAAATTTTTTAATATGCATAAATAATAATATATATTTACATTCATATTTATATTTAAATGCATATACATAAGATATACAAGATACAAATTATCTGCACGTCATTTTTATAAAAAAACTTAAATAAATACTTTTACTTTACCGAGAGCATTTTTATTTAAAACTCAGAAAACAAGAATTTCAGGAGGGAACTTGAACTTCAATAATCCCAAGAATATCTAAAAATTTTAAAAACTATCAAAACACTGAAGAAATATTCAGAAAAGTTGTATTTTTGCTGAAGAAACTTAACAGGTTAAAATACACTCACTTGGACAGTCAGCTATACTTTTAGCACCAGCTTTCCCAATGTAAACACCACCACGAGGACATTGTTTACAGTATGATTGCCCGGATTCATCTTGGTAAAAACCTTTTCTACAAATATTACAAGGCAATAATCCAGTTAGCGAATGCTGACCTGGTGGGCAATAACCTACAAATGAACAAGAAAGGGTGGAAACAATGTCTTTCTTTTTTTTTTACTCCTTTGTTTTAGCCATATCTATTTTTATTTCAACTAACAATTTCTTCCATTTGAGGTTTGTTGTCATTTCATTATTATAGGACATAAATTCTGAGTGTAAAAAATTGGTTATGAGTACAACTAAATTGAATTTTACATTCTAATATAAAACCATTCGGCCATATTCACAAAATGAAAAAAAAATTTTGTAAAATTTTAAGCTTTTTAACACAATATAGACAGGCAGAGGAAAAAAGCCACACTTAACTTTACGGTTCAAAGTTGCTGCAACTCTGTTTAGGTATTTCAGGAGGTGAAATTGTGAATATTAATGTTTCACCATGTTAATAAATTGCCTTAATACGCATATCTATGTATTTTTTCTTTATAACGCCGAAAACTTTTTATCCCCATAAAAAAATTTCATTATAACTATCTCCATAGGGTAAAATTATTTTATTTCTCAAAAGTGCTTACCCCATGCAACTTATCTGTTTTTCTTTTTAGTAGGCTAACTATTTATGTAACTTTGCCTATAAAGCCTAAATGATTAAAACAAACCAGTACCGAAAAAATCTTGTGTTGAGTTTTTTATCATAAAAAAAGCGCGGGAACATATAAACAAACAGCATTTTTCAAACAGTATTTTTAATCAAATCAAGTGTTGTACTTTTAATCAGTTTGATTTTGAATGGAATGAAATATTTTACACTTTAACTAATATAATTAATATAATTTTTGATCAAGTTGTTATTTAAAAAAAAATTATTATAAAAAATGGCAAGACAGCATGTAAAGAAGCTATAGCCGTGCAACGCCGATGCTGTTGTTAAAGCTATCGAGTGTACAGAGTCTGGAAAATCAATATTATCAACTGAGCTTTATGGCGTTGATAAAAAATCTAAGAGGTAAAAAAAACTTATAAAAGAATAACAAAACAGGTATGCATATTCAACAAAATATGATAATAATATGATAATATAAATTTGTTTGATATAATTTTTTTTAAAAACTTTATTTATTCTGCTATTATGAGGATAATTATAACTAACGAAAACACTACTCTGATTAATGCATGAACTTTTTGAAAAAACATTAAATTGCTCTATTCTTCAATTCGCAAGCATAAAATATATTAAGTTGATCGGATTGTAATGCTAATTAATTTTTTGAAAACTAGAATGAGAATTAACAATAATGATTGTATTAATAATAAAAAGTAATAATCGAAAAAATATGATTTAATATAAATATGGCTAACTTTGAGAGCTTGGTTGTACATTATATGATTTTGCACAATTTAGTAAAAATATTTAGCAAAATTTTTGAGCAAGCAGAACAATATAAAAAATGGAATGACGCAGGCCAACCTCATTCTATGAGCAACTTAATATCAGAAGCACAAAAAGTAATTAAAATTCCACTTAGACTGATAGCCACATTCCAGAATAACAAAGATGAGCTAACAGAAAACACATTAAAAAGTTCATTTTTAAAAAAACCATGTGTGCTGTAAGTTGATAAGAAATGCTGGTTTAGACTTGCCTCACTTTCAGGTAAAAAATAAAAAAGGAATTTGAGCTGGTCACTGGTAGAGAATGTATCACACCAATTTTTAACCATAGTTTTAAAGAAATTCTACAGCAAAAAAAGAAAAACGTAGATGATGTTAAAAAATTCACTGAAATTAAGAAATGACAAAAAATAGATTCAAAATCAAACGTTCAAAAAATGAAAGGCAAAGAAAATGAGAAAAACAGAAATCAAGGATCAAACACAGGACCACCTGAAATTAAATAACAAAAGTCAGCCGAAAAAAAATAATGGAAAGACCTATTTTTAAATGTGAATGATGAATGCAGTAATAGTGACGAAAAAATATATTTCAAAATTTAGTCATCGTTATGTTACAATTTGGATTTAGGCAAACAAAACGAGTGATTAAAAACTTTATTATGTCAAGTTAGATTTATTTACATTTTTATGCAGTTTTATTTTTGCATTACTATTTTATATTCTAAAACAAAAATGAAAAAGAAAAGACCAAAATATTTGAAACATGTAAAATTTTATCTAATTATAGTTTTACAGAAATATTCCTTATAATTCTTATGTTCTTGAAAACAATGTGAACTTTTTTTAATGGCTTGAAAGTGACCTAATTGAAGTATACTCAATGCTGTTGAGTAAATCATAGTCAAAACCACAAGCTGTGATGGCATCTTGGAAGTCTTTGTGCGGTAATTTGTCTGAGACATTTACCTACCTCTACAGTCTGATTGATTATTTGATCCACGAGATGAAGTGGTGGTTCCATTAGGGCATTTCAAACAATTTTTTGATCCAATATTATTCTGATATTCACCGTTATCACATTTTCGACATGTTGGCTCCAAACCAGTGGAAGAGAAGCTTCCTTGAGGACAAAAACCTAAAAAAAGATTTCTTTAAAACGCAAAAAATCCAACTTTTAGATATAATTTGAGTAATTAATGCCCTTTATTACTCTGAAATATCTTTATATAAAGATATATTTATATATTTATTAGGCTGAAATATACATATTTTTGGTATTGAGCGTGAGTTCTCTTCTTAGTTTTTAATTTAAAGAGGATTTATCTTAGAATTTTTATTATAATCTAAATATCAATTTTTACAATTATCACTATTTTTCTATACAGTATCTGAAAATTTGAAACTGACAATGATCATCGATCTCAAATTTAAAAAATATTTTTTATAAATACCGAAATATTTATAATAATAGCAAATGCAAAAAAAAAAAAAAAAGTACTTGTGCATTTATCCGATTGCACTTCTAAAGTATTGCTTCCAGCAGGGCAGGTATGACAGCTATTTGAAGCTTCATATGTATTGAACGTTCCCATTGGACAATTATTACATTTGTTTGTCGTTGAATTGTAATACATTCCCTTGCCACATGGAACTAAAAAAATATTTGTGTAATTAAATAAGTTTCATAACAAAAACAATTCTTTTAAACCAAAAGAACTTAAATTAATTAATTTTACGCTTTCAATTCCTTTTATAAGAAAGTTTTCATCTAATCATATGAAACTATGAGACTTATCAAGATTGCGCTAAGCCAGGTTTTTATGCAACTTATCTAACAATACAAAGATAGAAAGTTATTTTTTTTTTAACTAACCATATGCATAAAATACACATTGAATAAATGTCCTGTTTTAGTAGACGATTCACTTGGCGCCTCTTAAAATATCCACATTCCCAAATATACACTCTCCTAGTACCCTCATTAAAATAGCTAAAAGATTTCTGATTCAGAAATACATTCTTTATCCCTGGATGAAAATTTTTATCATCTTGTAGTTCTTCTTAACACACACATTAAATTTTTTCTGATCATAAAAAGCAAACGATCTTCTAAAAGAGAGAATTTCTTAATAAAAGCTATTTTGAAATCAGTTCCTTTTCTAATTAAAACAACCCCTCTAAACTTTAAGAAGAAAAGTATTAACTATACTATACCACAATAGCTTGACCTGATTGATTGTCCAGTTGTTCTCAACAAATGTCCAGTTAAACAACAGTGTCCCATACCACTTGGACAACAATTTTTTGGTATTCCTTCTATCCTAACACTAGTAGCAGTAACTGAGGAACTTGAGGCTTTTTTAATCAACTCTGGTTGTGCAGTTATGATATTACTTTCTAATGCTTTTTGACATGACGCTAAAAGTTCTTTTGAAACAGTTATAATTGCATCATTATGAGGTAATATTTTGAAGCTTCCACTAAGAGACTTTGTATTGGCTTTTAATGATCCAGCAATATACTGATAGGAACACGGCGCAGCACCAACATCGTGCAAATGTTTTATAACAGCTACAATTCGCTGCTCATTACCTGAATTTGGCAGGTCTGATTTGTAATCGATTGAAATGTTTACATTAATACAACTTATGAGTGGGACACTTTCTGAAACAAAAAACATTTAGATACAAATATTGGCTTATATATGAAAACAATATTTCTTGTAAATATTATTATATCATTGTAAATATTATTATTTTCATGAAATTATTTTATTTCAAAGACCAATTTAATCAGATAAATTAAGTATTATAAATTCTTATAAATTAAGTATCAAGCAGTCCTAATAGTTTAAATATCAGAAAATTTGCCTTTTTTATAAGAGACAAATTGGTAAAATAAAACCATTTGATCATTTTTTGATCATAACAATTTCTGGAAAAAAAAAATCCATTAAAATTTTTAGTATAAATCTTTTCAAAAGTGACTTACTGCAAGCCTACCACGAGAAAACCGCAGACCAAACTTTAATAAGCAAACCATCTCAAATCTAATCAACTTTGAAAAATATTGATATGATACAAAAATCATAAGAGCATTGGAATAAAATATGAGTACTAAGAAATGCAGTCTACGTCTGCGTGAGAGCTTAGATAGATTTTTTGTTTTCGATTTTCAATAAGTCACTTCCTGCAAGGTTAGTAGCCACTACTAGGCAGGAAACTAAAGAAGAATTAAAACTCCACACTAGATACTGCACTGAAATGCTACTCCTACGCAGAGTTGACGATATCTGGATTTGAACCCAAAACCTTAAGGTTAGAGTCAAATACTCTACTGACTGGGCTATCAGGGTACATACAGTTTTGCATAAAGCAGATGTCTGTGAAATGTTTTGATGAAAATTCTAATAGTTTCAATTAAATTACAAAAAAATGTCTTGTCAACAGAGTGTTGCTTTTTTTTTTTTTTTGCTTTTTTATAGCATCAAATAATTATTATTTAGTAATAGGTATTATTAATATTTATTATTATTTAGTAATAGGTTATCAAATAGATTTTTTTTGCGCAAATAATTGTTTTTTTTTTATTCCCAAATTAATTGTATTTATACACTAAACCATGCCAAAAATTCCACTAATTTTTGTTTATCTATTAAAGAAAAGAAAATCTATTGACACGAATCAACACATCGTGCCCCACTCCACAATTTAGAAAAAAAAAAAATATATATATATATATTTCTTAAGATTAAGCCATATTACATAACTTTTTTACCTCCTTGAACTTTTAATGAGACTTACTGACACATCCAGGTACAATCTTCTGTTCCCATCCCGTGTTAGGTAGGCAAAGTTGCTTTTCTCCATGAAAGCTATGGTCGGTTGAAGTAAATGTTTTATCACATTGTAAATTACATGAAATCATTAGGCCTGTTGGTAGGCCTTTTATTATAGTACATGTTGATATTCCATTGCGCTGTTTGTAATCACAACTGTCTCGGTCTTTACAACCACAACCTGAAAAAAAACTACATGTCAGGAATGAAGTTCATAATAAACAAATGAAAAAAAAAAATGAATATATTATTATATATTGATTATATAAAATGAATTATGTAACATAATTAATTCTAGAAAATAAATGAGATTAACTGAATAATTTTTCCAGTTGACCTAAACTTACTCCAATTATCAATCATCTGCCAATTTATACTGACTGAAAATTGACAGATTACTCAGTTTAGTTTAGAAATGACTATATTTCATTCGGCTCACTCATACCAAATTATTTTACAAGACCACCCTATAACATATAACAGTATTTCAGCATAACCAGAGTAACCTTTTCAAAAAATATTTTTACTGTTTTCGAGTCGTACATTTTGAGAAAATTTTATGTTAGTAAATAAAACGATACGAACAAATTTCAAGAAAACTTCAAAAATATTTTTGTTGGTGAAAAAGAAAATATTTGGGGCCAATACCAAAAATTAAACAGTGCGAATTTGGAGCCACCCTATCTAAAAATGAAAAGACAAAATTACAAATCATCAACTATTTGCCATTTTTACATCAAAAATAGGCTAACAATAAATTTTTTCAAACATCTGTTATCTTTATATCATTTGCCTCATTACTATTAACTTCATGTGTTAAAAATAAAAAAACAAATTAATGAATCTCAAGAAAAACACTTAAATGAAGAATTTTGCCTTTTTTACCAGATTTTACCAGAATTATGAAATTTCAGGAAAATCTGAAATTCTTTTTTTTTTTCTTTAAATCTAACTTTATGCAAAAAATGAAAACAGCTATTTAGAGAAAAATCGAAAAACACAGATTTCCAGATTAACGAAAAATTTTCTGCCAGAATTGTAATTTCTAACAAATAAATATATTAAAAAATTATGTTGAGACAAAATTTGACTGGCTAGGACATCAAAACTTTCAAACAAGTTTGAGATTACGATAGTGAAATTAAGCTTATGTCCATATCTGAAATTTCTAACAATTCAAAAATATGCATAAGGTTTTGGTGAGGCAAGCCTTTCCCTTGAAATAATCGTATATCACAGATTCAAATTGCACAATAATTAGATAACCATTATTAATAAAATACATAAGAAGCAAAAAATATTATTTAATGTAATAAATTTCTAAATAAATTTTTGAGTAAATAAAGAAAACCATACCTTTTATATTTACCTCTATAACACAAGAGTCATTATTTCCTTGGGTGTCAAATACTGTCATGACAACTTTGTGGTATTTGTTTGAATCAAAAAGTGATCCGTTTTTAGGATTGTAAACAATATTTTTCACACCAACATTGTCACTATATAAGCCCGGATTCCAGAAAACTTTTGTTGCCATGTCGCTGTTGATTTCAATGTTCTTAGGACATTTAATACGAGGAGGTTCATTATCTAAAACAGCGATAAACTAATAACATTATTCCATTAGAACCAAACTAACGTATCATTTCTAGCATCTGACAAATAGATATCAAATTAAATACTTGGGTTGAAAATACAATTTTAAAGTAAATAATATGAACAGAAAAACAGAAAACGTTTTAAAATTTCTCGTCAGTAAGCAAAATTTTTATGATTCTAATATTCTGCTGTCAAAAGCACTTCATTTGATATACCATGTGAAACCCGTAAATTATTATACTCGTAAATTTCACACTTTGAATTTTTTGTTATTAAAACATTTTATGTGGAACGTCAAATGAATATCTTACACAATAATATATAATATAACATGACTATATAATAACTCTAAATGCCTAAAGTAAGCTTAAAAACTTAAAAGAAAAATTCTAAATCAACATTTTTTGCCTATTTTATAAGAAATTAAATTATTGTTTTTTCTAGGTTTCACTCTCTTTGAAAACACATGAGAAGCATGTGAGGGCCATAATATTGTTTAGAAATGAAGATAAAATTTAGATACCTTTCACGTGCAATGTTATAGAGCATGAGTTCTCATTCGATGCACTATCTTTTGCATTATAAGTTATAACATACAAGCCAGGACTTAACAAATATGGTGGTTTCCAATTTGGTGTTGCTGTAACATCTAGTAATTCACCACTGTTATCAGTTGCAATGGGAACAGAAGATGTCCAATCAGCAAGTATATTACTTTGATATCTCGGAAGGACAAAAACAATGGGTGTTTTGGAACAATTTTTAAACTCAGGCTTTGTTAGATCTAAATAAAATAAATTACCATATTATAATATTTTCATTATTTATTTGCTCACTTTTGAATGAAGTTAAACATAATTGTTTTCTTACAAAACGCTTTGAGTGTTCCACTGTTAAAACATTTGATTGCATTTCTTTATCAGCAAAAATAATGGTATGAAATATAGCCAAAGCACGCATTAATGCTTGTTTTTTTATTCTAATAGTTCTATATGGTTTATTTCAATAGTTTCAAACGAATCCTAGATTACATATAGTTTAAATTACCATCAGAAAATTGAAGACCCAACACTATTCTAAACAGGGCATATCACGGGTGCACATAATTGAAAAAAATGATTATCGTATTTACTTGAATAAACAAGCCATTTATTATAAAGGAATGTTAAAAAGGGCATTTTTTAAAATTAAAATGGAAAAAGCAAATTAATTTTCTAATTTGTTTTAATAATGAGAAGTCAAAAGAAATATAGAATAAATAAATAAATATTTAAAAAATAAGAAGTTAATTGTCAATACATAAAGGTTTGCGTAATCATGGCAAGCTTGTTGTCAAGTCAAAGTTAAAAATGGTATATGGTAATGGATGATAGAAAACTGCAACAGCGTTCAACAAACAACAAATTTCTTTACGCTGCCAGTGATTATACAAAAAAGCTGTAAATAGAAATAAATCCTCTATCGAAAGTATTGCAATTAATTTTGATTTGGTTTGATCTATTGGAAGAATATGCAAATAGTTAATAGTTAAAAATAGGGTAATTGATGATAGAAAACTGCAACATGAACAAAAAACAAATTTTTCTTATGCCACCAGTGATTAGTTTACAATAAATAGCTGTAGCTAAATAGAAATAAATTCTTTGTCGACAGTATTGAAATTAATTTAGGTTTGGTTTTGATCCATTGAAGAATAGACCATGATGATTTTAGGCTATATTGCATACAAAGTTAAATAAAAATTTATTAGCAAAAACAATGGTAAAAATGTAGCCAAAGAATGGCTTAATGCAGCATTTTAATTTAACTTAACAGTAAATAAAACATCTGTTTTTGTTTAAAGACACAAAATTAAAAAACAATAGATGTTTAAGAAAATTTAAATGGAATGTTTATGATTCTTATGTTTAACGTTTAAATATATCGAAAGAAACTTTGGCTTTGAAGCACTGAATGAATGAATGAATCATACCAACTATTTCTCACCCCTAATCCACAAACAGTGTGAAGAGTATTATGTGCATATATACAAAGCATACAAAGTATGCTATCAGGAAAACTATTAATGAACACTAGAATTAGAGTAGGTCACAGAACAGAACCTTGAGGGGCAGTAGAATTTACCTTGATTTCACTTCCTTAATGATATTCAAAACTTCACCAGAGATGCCATTAGCAATGGACCTACCAAAACCATACTGAATGTCTGAAAACAGATTGAGCTACTTTAAATGACAAGCAGCATACAAGATAATCAAAGATTTAAAAACTTTACTTGTGACTGAAAGAAGCTTATAGGAAGATAATAAAGAGGATCACATCATTCTCCAGAATATATGAATACTATGACAAAAGATGCTAACTTGCACAAAGATGGAAAAAAGTGACAACCTGAAGAGAATCGAAGAGAGCTCTGGAGAGCACTTTTGTAGAACTATAGGAAATGCAAAGAATCAAGAGTAGCGATAATGTTGAGATAAGTCAAGGTAGTGTCAGTCCCAGGTGGAAACTAAGGCAATATATGTCCAGAATCATCAAGAGTGAAGTTAGTGTTGAACAGCTTAGCAAAAAGTTTTACCTTATTTCTAACAGAGGTAACAACCTCTGAAGAATGGAGAATTAAAGACTTTGCCTTATTAGGAAAACTTCTCTGGATGCACCAGAAGTCTCAAGATCTAAAAAATTGAGTAAGCAGACGTTCATGAACCAGGTTTTGGTAAGTGTTTAGCCTCCTCAATGACTCTTTTCAGGCAGATTGTCATGGACAAAGATGCTAACGCCATGCAAGTAAAAAGAATAATCCTTGAGATATATAGGAAAGCAACCAGGTACAATAAAATCATACAAACTAATGGAAGAATCAAATTTTTTTTGACAAATTGCCAAGATGTCAGGTGATAAAAAAATTCCACATTAGAAAAATTACTGCAAAGGCCACAAATGTTGGTGAACGAAAGATACAGGTTCGGGTGACATTTCACAGCTTGATTTAGGTTTACCAATAACTAACACAATATAAAATTAGGTTTAAAAGAAGTTGTGCTACCTTGTCTGAATAACTTGTACAGAAAGTTAGATAGATCAGTCCTATTATTTTGCCTATCAATATGAACCTTTTACCTTAGCATAATAAGTGTTTTGGCTTCAGAGATGTGAGACATTACAGATGCAGGGTCAACTTCCAAGCGCAATTTGGCATTACAGGATGGAGCATTACTGGAATCTTGGTAAAATCAAAGAGACAACTAATAAGCATCAAACAGATATTGGCACACTATGCACATCAAATAAACAAAGACTGTGGAAAGGCCAGTATTTGTTGCCCTGGAGCAGATGTGGCAATGCAGGAAGCACTGCATACACACCAATAGCCAAAGTACCATACAAGACCGGGTGGTACATTCTACCTACCTTGAAAACTATTGTTCCTTTGCCAAACGGTGTTCTTATTGAGACACGAAGATTGTCACCCAAAACTAAAAAGGTCTTGCTCCCATGAGGCAAGACTGACCCTTATAATGTCTTGAAGTAAACCCAATCTTTAAGCAAATTTTTAAAATTCTATAGAAGCTTTTTTTTTTTTTTTTTTTTTTTTTATTAATATTATTTTTTTATTATTATTATTTTTTTTAATAATAAGGACTGAAATGTAAATTTGAGTCAAAAAATGCAATAATTTTCATTGACTTTATCCTACAATATCCATTTAGGCATGTTTTAAAAACAAAGTTATGATCCTTGTTTTGATTTGAAGCTCCATTTAGTGAACGCTAACCCTAAATGAAAAACACCAAATTATATCTAAGCATCAGATTAGTTTGAAGAGGCAACTTAATTTTACCTTTGCATGAAGGATCAGTTCCATCCCATTCATTTTTTTTAGTTGTCTTATTAAAATAGCAAGTTCTGTTGTAATTTCCAACCAAAACAAATCCTTTTTTTATACACCTGTATGTAATAGTTTCATCGATCATGAGCTGTCCAATTATCTCTCCATTAGATGGAATTTTAGGTAAGAGACAAGGTGTAGCTAAATTAATATAAGATGTAATATTAAAAAATTGCACAAAAAAGACTCAAACAAGTGGTAATTCACATAATAATTTAAAAATTAAAAATATTTTCACTACTATGCTTCAAAGACACACTTGTACTTTTATAAAAAGCACCTTCTAAAAGAATAAAGAATTAACTATTTAACTTTCATTTGTCAAAAAATATTTTTCATTATTATTAACCCGTATAGAAAAGCTTTTTTTATTACATAGAAGTAAATCAACAAATTTTACAGCAAAGAAAGAAATGTTTCTACTGTTGTATGTTTTGGAGGAATAAAACATAAAACCTATTTAGAGCTGGCGATTGGCAGGTTTTAGTGGCATTGAAATATTTTACTGAATCTTCACACGAAAACATGCTTCATTTAAAACAATATGTCAATTTTAGTGTTAAAAGCTAAAAGCTAATCTTAAAAATTTTAAATTCCTAGAAACACATTAGAGCAAAACTGCTTTATTTTACATTTTTCAGATGCTTAAAAGGTAGCAAATCACTTTTAAAAGCATAATTCGAACCCTGACCAGCATATAAATTTGTCGTTCTTTGCATTATTTTTTCATTAACTTTTTATATGGATTTAATTTACCTTTTACTTTTTACCTTTTATAAATATTATATAGTACACATTATATATATATTATAAATATTTCATAGTTTATTTGTTGGTAGAAATAACATGAAAAAAAATTTATTTAAACTTTTAAAGTATTTTTTTTATGGCTTTGTATGAAGTTTGTGGCAAAGTTTATAAAAACACTAAAAATTTTTAGAAGGAGTCAGGATTTGCTGAGGGTGGAAGACTGAAAATTTTTTGGGAAGAATGGTAGGGGACACAAGATTAGTAGGGGAGGGAAGGCCAAAATTTGGTATGGTGGGGGAAGGGAGTACCATGCCTCATCCCCTCCACCCCCCCCCCCCCCACCTCTCCCAACCCTCCAATAGGGTAAACCCTGAAAAACACTGTTAAAAAAAATTTAAAACCTACATTTAAGAAAACAACGTCAAGAAGACAAAAGACAAAACCTTTTCATAATCAAAGTTGTTGACTGTTAGCAATTACGACTAAAACATAAAAAATTAAAATACTCTTACCAGCGCATGAAGGATTTGCTCCAGACCATTTCCCATCTTCTTGGCACACACGATCTGCATTACCAACTAAAACACGACCACCATTGCATTTATACACAGCCTTTGCTCCAAATTTTGATCCTTCTACCATTAAAACACTTCCATGCTTTGGTTCAGCCAACTTTTCGCATGAAATGACTAAATTAAACAAAATATAGAAAATAACAACAAAACAAAATGATTCATGCCCATTAATGTTCTTTTGCACTGAATATTTATAAAAACACTTAACTTTTACTATGATAAAAAAATCATTTAATCGATCCAAGAACAAAATATATATGCCAAATAAAATACAATTTTTTCCAAAAATAAAAATAAATTTTTAAAATCAATTAACCAATTAACCAAACCAATTAATCAAAATTATACAAAGCAATCACTTCTACACGACTCTACTATAACTAATTTGAATATGGTACATTAAAATAAAAAAAATAAAAAATTATTTAAATTATAAAAAGTTTGAGCTAACATCACATGGCTATATTAGCAAGAATGTATAATCCAAAAAGATCTAACTTCTTCATCTACTCCAACATTTCATACTTTTACGAAATTGATTTATGTATTTTCAACTTACTCTGGCAAACAGGTTTAGTTCCAGACCAATATGCATTTGTTTTATTTTGCAAACATTCTCGTTCCATACTCCCACCTATGCGTTCATAGCCTTTTTTACACTGATATATATATGTTGTACCGAGTTCATAACTATTGTTTTTTAGAACACCATTGATTGAATGATTTGAGTGTGAAATATCAGTTAATGCAGGACATACAGCGCCTAAATCAAATAGCATCATCGTTAAAATAAATGTAACAATTTAGCAATATTACTCTGACTGGTGGATTGATTATTAAAAGCCTAACATACATAGGGGAGAGAAAGATCTTATTAACCCGTTTCTCAAATTATCTGAAAGACTGGCTGTTATTGCAATTTTTTTAACTTTTTTTTAAATGAAGGTTTGCCATTCTTGGAGTTGAGTAACTTTTCATAGTAAAATACATAACACAATGAAGCTATACTTACGAGCACAGTAAGAAAAAATTCCTGACCATTTTCCATTCTTTAAGCACTGAATTTCAAGTGGACCTACAACAACCCAACCTCCCTCACATGTCAACTTAATGACTGTAGGATAACGATTGCCATAATTTATCAAATATCCCTTATCTGGTATAGGTGGAGTAGAACATGGATTACCTGAAAATAAAACAAAAATGTGCATATATATAACAGCAATGAAAAACTTTTCCCTAGACGCCATTTCAACCCGTTAAATTAATAAAATTCCTCAATAATTTTAATAATTTTAATAATTATTACCAGAAGGCTTTTAGCTTATGAAGGAAATTTTTTACGGCTAAATTATCTATATTATATAATAAACATTTAATTCAAGAAGAGCTCAGATGAAATTATAGGTTATTTCTCTGCACAAAAAATGAAATGAACAAAAATTACATCAATAATCTTAAAAGCTAATTTCAAAGCCCACCTTTTTTTCAACAACAGAACAGAAGCTTCCCAACAGTTGTTAGCAAGATTATGAGAAGTAAATTGTCATGATTTGTAATTACTTATTAGTCTATTAGCCTAATTATGTAATATATCCATGCAGTATCAGCAAAAAGAAGCTGGAGCATTTGATACAATTAGCAACAAAAAGGTGGTGAATTTGATGAAGAGGAATTATGCAATTATGGAAATACTAATTAGTCTAATTATGCAATTATGGAAATACTAATTAGTCTATTTATGCAATTATGGAAATACTAATTAGTCTAATTATGGAAATATGGAAATACTAATTAGTCTAATTACTAATTTGGTGTAGAAAAATTATTTTGTTTTAATGCATTTCTAGCTTACACATTCAAGAAGCCATGAGCTGGACATATGAGAGAATAAAATTTATCAAAACATACCAAGGCAAGTGTGATTGATTACTGCGTATCTCAACTCAACACGGTTTAAGGTTTCATTGTTTCCATCATAAAGAAAATAACCATCTTCACAAGAACACGCGTATTTCCCATTGAAATTAGCACATCTCTGATTGCATTTTGAAGGCTTTATCGAACATTCGTCAATATCTAAATAACAAATAATTCTAAGTAAGTAGTACTAACAAAACAGCTATTATATCAACCTGAAAAGCAGAATCTCATGGCCTTGCAACTGTTTTAAAAGCATGGAGAGCAAGTAAAATAATTTTAACTCCTTTATATTTAGTAAGTGAAGCACTTAGTTTTTGTGAAATAAATACCAAAACATACAAATTGACTTGAGCATCTTAAAAAAGCACAGCTGATAAAGGAAATTAAATCCAGAGTAACTCTAAATAATTACCTTTACACGTGTTGTTGTCTACCTTTGTGTATCCTGCATCACACAGACATTGATAGCTACCTAGAGTGTTTATGCACTGGCTACCCGGCCCTTTACATGGGTTTTTTGTCATGCAATCATTGATATCTTCACATTTAGGGAAATCTGGTGTCCAATAACCATACTCTAAAGCGAAGAAACAAAACTTCATAAAACTTCCAATTAATATGCTGATACCGCAATATTAAAAAAGTTCTTTCTTAACGTAAATGTAAACTTTAGCGACGTATCTTATTCAAGAAATCAAGAAGCTGTCGAAATTTATAAGCTAAAAGAAAAGAAAACGAAAATAGGATTCTGATGATCATTTTTGATCCATTACCAATATAAAACTTATCTAGCTATTTTATGAAAAAAGCTATAAATGTGTTTTTTATTTCTACAAATTTGGATATAAATAAATTTCCCAGTTTTGATATCTGACTACAGAGTTCTTACAACAAAATTGAGTAAAAAAAGATAAAGTCCTGGGTAAAAATTCATTGTTTTCTGAGACACTATAAGTCCCTGAATATTATCTTTGAATTTTCGAGATTACTATAGCTATTTCATAAACAAAATCTCTATTTGCAAAAAATAAATCTTTAATTCACATTAAGTAAATCTCTTCAATTACAAAAAAGTAGGTAAAGCCAAATACTTTAATCTGTCTTAACAAACAAACAAACATTCTAAAGCTCTAAAAGAAAGCGAAATCATTTGATTATTATGAAACAAAATATTTGTTTTGGCATGAACTTTATTTAACCAACGTTTAAATATAACCATTTATATACATATATATATATATATATATATATAAAATCTTGCAAAATTAAAAACTTTCAAACGCACGAAAGGATTTCAAAAAATTTTAAGTTACTTGACAGTTTATTTTTTAACGAAAATTTAATAACAAAGATTTTAAAATTCTTTTAATTTCCAAATTCAATATTCAACTTAACATCTTATTTAACAACCAATCATATCAGTTGTCGATCAACGAATAAATTAAGACTAATTCCTAAAAATCAATCAATATTACTCTATAAAATTTAACAACTATTGATGAATATGATAATTTTACACTATATTGTTAGCCAATAAAATAATGAGATTTTTAATTACTCACTTCCACACTTCACAGTTTCTGTTCCTACAAGATTGAAACCGGTTTTACATTCAAATTTCAGTTCAGTATCGTAAGCAATATTACCAAAAGATGTATGTCTAGGATTCATCACACCATTTGAATTCGCAGGAAAAGTAGGAAATAAGCAAGTAACCGCTAAAAAGAGATATACTCAGAATACATTTTTAAAAAAACCACACTGAGTTTGGAAAAAATTGTTGTGTTGTGTTGTGTTGTGTCACCTTGTAGGTATAAAATGATGATTCTAAAAATAATACTTGCAAGCTACGAAACCTTCTAAAAAGCTTTCATTATTGTGTTTTTCTAGAAAAAACTTTTTGTATTTCTTTTTCAACCCCAACTAAAACCCCTTAATGATAAAATTAGGAAAATGTCACAGTTGAAGCTTAGAAATGTAAGACATCCTTTTTAAAAAAAATTTGAAGCTAGGCCCAATGATTGATCAAATTTTTAAGACAAAAAGCTGATAAGATAACATTATCACAATTAAAATTTCAGCATACTTTTAAAGAATTGTTCATACAAATTCCTGAAACTTTGTGAAAAAAATCAATGAATGGAATTTAAAATATTTTTTATTAATTTTATACTTGAGTGCTGTAAACAAAATTTTTATTTAAATACTTTTACAACTTTTGTATGAAATTTAAAGAAAAATTCTGAACGGTTAGGAAGAAAAAGTTTGAATAAAGGAATAAAAGTGAATTAATGAGACTACTTGGACTTCAAGCAGGTTGGCATTAGGAAAGGAGTCCAGCAGTAAAAGTTTTGCTCCATCACCTCATTAAATAAAAAAATGTCTCTATTACACAGCACACTAGCATGGTAAGACTTTAGTTCAATATATTTATGTGAAGTTATCAGCATGCACGATGCTTCTGCTTTATTTAATTGTAAGTTATTAAAAGGGAAAAATGATGACTAAAAAAAGGGGAAAAAGGGAAAAATTTACCATGAATTATAATTACCTACATAGGCTAAATATTTCTTAATGAACTACATAAAAAGTTTACCAAAAAAAAACATGATTAAAGTTGTCTAAAAACAGAAACGTGGACCAGTTTCAAATCGATTTCTCATCAAAATGACTTCTCAAAATAATATAAAGGACTGTTTATCGTACCTTTACAATAGGGAATGCTTGAGCTCCATTGGCCAAAAACATCACAAGTAACAGATTTTGAACCTTTACGACGAAATCCGTTGTTGCAATAGAAAGAGACTGCAGATCCAACTGTGAACACATCTCCCTTTCGACTACCATTAAGAGGAACACCAGGATCATCACAGCTTAAAACTAAAATTAAAATATATGATCAAATAATTGTTTTTAAAAATAAACTATCCAATGCATAAACAGATATTGATCCCATCTGTGATTACACCTAAGTATTTATAAAACTGAATTCATATTACATAATGAATACATAATACCTGTCAGATTAAACATCCCCTCCAGAGAACTGAGAAAGTATTCTTTCTCTCCGTCTTTGCAAACAATTCCAATTGAACTTACATTAAAAGGAAAGAAATAGCTCATTATTGCTGTGCATAATCCTTATTGCTGTTTAGGTCTAAGTTTTGTTGATAATTTATCAGATTTGTTTAAAAAACATTTTAAGTTGCCTCGGAGTACAATTAGTGACCTGTTCAAAGTCATTTGAAATTGATTTAAGTGATTGCCATCATTTATATATTAAATGCACGTTTAATCTTACATGTTCTAAGCAAAATGTAATTAAGTAATCTTATAGGAGCTGTAAGTATTTTGACATTGAAAGACTTAAACAACACCTAAAATTAAATTTTATTTATTCAAATGACAATCATTTTTTTTCTGTATTTAATGGTATCTTCTCATCAATATTGAACCTTCATGCCCCATTTAAGGAGAAAATAATTTAGGGTAACCACAAATTTTTTGTCTCTAAAAATCTTTGAAAAGAAATTATCAAAAGAGCATTCAGTAATCGATCTCAAAAACTATAAAAGCAAAGGAACAATGTATTCTACCTAAATAAAAGTGAAATAAAATCATTCCTTGCTAATATAGAAATCTCTAAGAATAAAAAGTCATTTTGAAAAATATGTAAACCGTTTCTTTCAATTAGACCTATAAACAACAAGGAACAAATAACGTTACTTGAAAATGGATCTGTGGTCTCTAATTAACTACTTCACATATATAACAAAGTCTATGGATATCTTGTTCTGGAAAGATCATTACCCTGTTTGTGTGCAATTCATAAATATAAAACTAACCCTAGTATAAAAGCTATAAAACAGCCCTACAAAGGAAATACATTTGATTTCTCTTATACAACACCAGAGGTCATATATACTAATATATTAAAAATTAAAAAAGGCAGTTTTGATGTACCAGTGGTTATTTTAAAATCAGTTGAAGGTGTTTACACTCCCTAACAAACTGATTGTTTTAATAATTCATTAAAACAACTGTTCTTTCCCAAATGAAATGAAATGGGCAGACACAATTTCTGTACATAAAAAAGACGATTCTACAGACAAAGACAATTATAGAACCATAAGTAATCTCCATACATTTTCAACAGTTTTTGAGCGAAATATTTATGATTAAATGTACCATTTGTTCCAAAATCTATTTTCTATATTTTTGGGAAGATTTTGTAAAGGTTTCTCAATACAGTACTCTCTATCTCAGCTACAAAACTTTGTTGATAGAAAAAAAGTTGTTGGTACAGTTTTATTGACCTATATAAAGTGTACGACTGCCTCCAACATGAATTGCTGAATGCAAAATTAGCCACATATGGCTTAACACATAAAAGTTTATCATTTATTCTAAATTACCTAACCAACGTAAGCAGAGAAGCAAATTAGGTTCCTTTTTCAGAATGAACTTGGTTTTAAGTAGTTTTAGGTCTTGTACCAAAAGGTCCCATCTGCTTTTTAATATATTTATAACATATTTCTTTTTCTTAAAGACTCAGAAAATTTAAATTATACAGATGATCATACTTTGTATGTCTGTGATATCTCTGCTGGTGCAGTGAAGAGCAGATGTTGTAAGATTAAACGATTGGTTTCGAGGAGATTTGCTAATCTCTCTAAATTCCAAGTTATGTTTCTAGGTGTTACAGAACAAACGGTATTATAAATTGATGGGAAAAATCTTAAAAGTACAACCCAAAGATAACTATTAGGGATAACAATTGACTATGAGTTATCACATTGAAGATACATCTAAAACTGCAAGTAATAAAGTTAGCCAAGTGTTCAGTATGCATAGAAGCATGAGCCTTATACAAGCCAAGTCCACAGTAAATGCCTATATTCTTCCATATATTGCATACTGTCCTCTTATCTGGACGTTTTGTTACAAAAAAGATAACAAAAAAATCAATAGAGTTTACAAAAGAGTACTTAGAGCTATTCAACAAAACTTCTCTCAGAATTTTGAGAGGTTACTTCAAGCTGAAATTATTGTTAAGATTCATACTAAACACCTGCAGATTCAGCACCAAGACCTTTAAATAACTTAATAATAAGAGTCCTAAGATTACCTGTGATTTGGTTAAACTGAAAGACAGACCTTACAATTTAAGAGGAAAAATACTTTTACGAATTCCTCCTGCAAAATACAAAATCTTTGTATTTATAAACATTTTTTACTATAATCTATGGCCGATTTTGAATAAATTATTACATTGAATTACATTAAGTCAAAAGTTAGGGGTTTTTCCCGTAAGATAATTCAACTTATATGTATAAATGAATTCCAGTAGTGTTTTTGTTAGACATAAAATTAAAATTCTCTTCCTATAAATTTCATAAATTATGATATTATTATTATTATTATTATATGATAAATTATTACGTTCATTTATTTTTTCCCCCAGGAAAATGACTGGAGGAGTGCTTCTCATTTGCAGCCATAGATATATATAAACAAATTTTGATAAAAAAGAGAATCTAGAAATTGCGTTTACTTTTGCATTTTGGAAGGGTTCCAGACCATGTTGAGTCCACTTGACAAACACGGCTTTGTTCACCAATCAACTTGTAACCAGCATCACACGCATATTTAACTGAAGTGTTAAAGACAAATGTAGCGTTTAAAGGATATACATGGAAGCCACCATTGTCAAGTTTACCAGGATGACCACAATTAATTTCTAGAAAAAAAAAGAAAAATTATCATTCTTTACAAAATTCCAACGTGTCACTATTGAATAATTCTATACATGACCACAACTATATGTTGGGTATTGATTTTATTCTTAACTTCATTTCAAAATTTTTGCACCGTAAATTACTTATTTAGGTTAAAAAATCTGTGGTAAATTATAGAGCGTTATTTAATGAAACATTCATAGTAATAATTTGACAAGTTCTAAGAGTTTTCAGTCACTTAAAGTTGCAAGGTGTTTCAAAAAAAAGTTTGCAAATTGAAATCCTATCAATGAAACTTAAAAGATTAGCCTTAAATAGGTTCATGCCACAAAATTATGTTTAAATGTTTTTTTTTTTCCTAACTCCTCCCTCGAATACTTGAGTTCTGATGTGAAAACTGATGAAAAATCAAAGGTGTCTTGATTCATTTAAATATATCAGGAAAGCGCAGAACTACGAATCATTTAAATAAGCCACCAGAAATCCAAAACCCAAAATGAAACTTGAAGTTAATGCTTGTTCAAGAAGAGGCTTTTCGGAAAGAAGAATTTAAAACTCTAATGACATTAATAAAACAAAACTAATAAAAAACCATTATTCAAAGATTTAACCAGTGTTTGTACACAATGAAGATTTATTTTTAGAACCAATTCTTTTCTGCTCTTTCAATATAAATATGCAGCATAGCTAAAATGACCTTAAATAAAGGCATATTGTGTCAAAATGAATTTCGGAATAATCCACACACACTTGCACTATTAATTTTATTATGAAATTTGTGATTACTGGTTGTATTTAATACTAATTCTGTAGAACGCCGCGAATATCAGTTTAATGTCTGGCCTGGACGGTTCATTAAACTTGGGTATGGTTAACTTACAGTGGTAAGTCTATGATAAAATGACCCAGTACCTATAAGAAGGTTGGCACTAGAAAAAGAATCCAGCTGTAAAAATTTGCTCTAACACACTCATTAATTTAGACCTGTCCGCTACACATGCATGTTGAAGAGGATGATGACGATGTTGATGATGATGACAATGACAATGATGATAGTGATGACAATGACGATGACGATGACAATGACGATGATGATGACAATGGTGACAACAATGACAAAAATGATGATTAACATCAATTTATTATTGCCTGTGTACTGAATATTAACTTACCCAAAGTAAAAGAGAGGAAAGATCATGAAAATAAAATATTATCTTTCAACAACGGAGATGAAATGTTTTTACTTCAAAAAATAAGAGAAGTCAAAATAAGTAATTTCAAACTCATAAAAATACAGTCTTCTTTTAAAATTTAAAACCTTTTCTCAGCCTTTGCTCCATCTATAAATATATATTTAAATTGTATAACGTGCATTTATCTCTCATCTATCAGATGAAAAAGGTCTTATTTGTTCATAACTACTTCATAACACTGTTACTTTTTAGTTTATATTAATAATGAAGCTATCACAAAAAATAGCTAGTACCTTTACAGAAAGGTATAGGGGTGCTCCACTTTCCACCATACTGGCAAGTCCTCAGGTTGCTGTTGACAAGTCTATGTCTACTATCGCAATTGTATAATACCACAGCACCGTAGTGTGAAGATTTATCAGACAGCGTACCACCAGTAACCTCTTTTATTTTTCCACAGCCTAAAAATAATAAAAATAAATATTTATGTCAAGATCGTAAAATTCTTAACTAACTTCCATTTCAAAACATATCAGTACCTGCATTCAGCAAAAAAAGGAGTTAATGAATCTTTTTCTTTTTTATCAATTTTATCACACATAACTGTCTGCTCATGTATCAAGTCAGGACTTTAAGAACATAACACCAAGGCAAAGGTTTTAATAAAAAGAAACAAGTCCAATAAACATTACTGTATCGGAATTATTTTAATTATTATTAAATTTTAATTATATTAATTAATTATATTAATTAATATAGCTATATTAATTATATTATATTATATTAATTATCATTTCATAAGCTATAATCACAATAATATACTCACCGATTGAAAAAGTAGCATTAAAACCTGCGCGAGAGTAACGTCCATCTGAATCAAACATCAACTGAAAGCAACTTTGATTTGTCTGAAGGGTAAACGGAGTTTTATTAACAACAGAGTACGTTGTTGATTTATCCATAGCGCCAGAGTATTCGGCAATAAAATCACCATTACATTTCTTTACTCTGACAGTGTCATATTTTTTCTCTGTATTAAATGAATGGAAAACCAATGAAAGATCTTTTTTCTGATTGATTACTTTCCAGATACATTTCAAGTTCTCTGGGTAATTACCATTTCCAAAATTTGGACTTGAAATAATACCATGTGTTTTATTAAATTCAACTGAACAACCTATAAATAAAATGACCTGAAATTCGTCTGTATCTGATGCCATTATGTGCATTAAGTTTTGTTTACAAATTTAAAAAATATTGACTGCTATCTATTTCATAGAAAATTAATGAAGTTTAAGAGAAGTTTGACTACAAAATAAAATAACCTTAAAACATCTTAAAGCCTGACAGATGGCCTAAATGCATGATTTTCATGAAAAAATATTAATTCTAAATTGCAGGCTAAGGAGTGTCAAATATCTTACCAGCTCGAATAATCGCTCTGAAACCTTTTTTATTAAATTGGAAATTTGATTGAAATTTCACCCACATTTTTGACGATGTTGTTAAACTATACACCTGTTTTACACTTAATAATTGCCCAGCATACTTAGCAAGGACTCGATCTTCTGCTGTAAATCCATCTCTAACTTCTATAATGTCATTAATTTCTGTATCTAGCTCTAATATTTGTATAGTGAGAGTGTCATTGGAGTTCTCATTCTTTATCTTCCATATACAGTTCTCGTTATCGGGATAGTTTGAAGGAAAATTTGGTGAACTGATGTAAGTAGGGAAACCTTGCTTAACTACTAGTTCTGCATTACAATCTGTCTTCACTGAAAGAAAGAAATTATATTTACTATAATACGATTTTTTATTATAAAATCAATGTATTTTTGTATTTGGGCACAGCAAACATCATGAAATTGTATAAAAATATAAATTAAAATATAAATAAATAATAAAAATATAATTATAAGCTAAAATTTAACTTTAAAACAAAACATAATAATTTTTTTTTTTCCCACAAATCAATAATTTAATTCACATACTGAATATAGCTTCTTATAAAAAGATTCAAAACTGATCGAAGGTTGATGCTCAGTCTTTAAAAAGTATATAGAGCCCTTATAAAATTTTAGAATTTTATTTTTAGTGGGCTCTTATTGAAGGGGCACCTAAAAACACATGTTAGATGTGTTTAATAAAATTTTCATCTCAAATTAAAGAGATTATCATAAAACTTTTGACAAATAATAACACCATTGCCAGGATTAGTAGCTAAACATGGATTTAACCATTTAACCTGTTTCATTGTAAAATAGGATGATATTCCCTAAGCTTCAATCATGGCATTTATATTGTCATTTTCTTTGTTAATGAGTTCACATATGAAACATACAAGTTGAAAAAATTGTGATATTATATGTAAGTAATATGTCTAAAAATTTAAATTTTAACATGTAATGAAATAAAAATTCAAAACAAACAAAAAAGTCTACTTTAACTCTCAAGTGAAGTAAAAACTTACCTTTAGCTCAAAAAAAATTTGAAGAGGCAACAATTGAAAAACAAATTATACGTTAAAAATAATATGTGAACTGTAGCAATGCATTTTATGCAAGAAAGATAAGAAAAATCTGATCCAAGGCTGGAGATGAGCTGTTTTACACTTCAAGAAAGATACCTAGGTTTCAAAGCTATATAATTGAAAGGACTGAAGCTGAAATTGCAGAATGTTATATTTACCTGCTTTAAAATAAGCCAAAAATCCAGACAGACTCGTAGTAGAATCAGATTTCAGCTGAATAAGCAACTTTGTTGATGTTGATAAAATAACAGTAGGCTTATGCACCCCATTGAATCTTCCAAATGATGTTGATGAAAGCGATGGCCCATCAAACACTTCTACCCAATCAAAATCGGTCTCAATGTCAAAATGTGTAAAGTTCAACTGTATCTTGTATGATTTGCTGACTTCAATCAACCAAGTACAGTCATGATTGTATCCATACATTTTAGGATAATTAGGTGATGAAAATTGTCCCTGCTGAGCATAGATATACCCACCACAAGTGCTAGCTATAAAATCAAACATAATATACTGAACTAAAACCATAAATAAGCATCAATCTCTAGTTAACGTTCAGCTAGATGTTTGCCTTGATGCCTAAAAATAACCGGGAAAAAAATGTGTCATTTCCATCTCCAGTAATAGTAAAGAAATGATTAAAATTTATTATAAAATAAACAAATACATAAAATACAAATAAATAATACAAATAAATAATACAAATAAATAAAATATTTCTGGCACATTTTTAAAAAATTTTGATTTACTTTGTTCAATATTTATTAAAGATCAATCTAAAAACATTTCTAAAAGAAATATTGGAACCGTAGATATATTTTCATCTGGTGTCTTGAGCTAAATGAATGAAAATTTACTTATTTCTTATATTTGAGCTATTATATATATACTATAACAAGAAAAAACCAAAAATATAAAAATCTTGTAAAATATATTAGACACCATATTGCAGACTGCATTGAGAGATAACTACTACTTCACAAAATATCTCAGTAATTCAAAACAACCATCATAAAATATTCTTTGTTTAAAATATTTTTTTGCTTACAACCTTAAAATAAAGATATTTAATCCTTCTAAAACATTAAAAGAAGAATATGATAAATGAATAGAAATAGAAAGAATAAAAGATAGAAGAATGTGAGGTCAGGTTAAACTAATTATATACTTATAATATTTTTTAAATATACATATAACTTACAGCAATTTTTTTCGTCAGACATATCACCGCAGTCATCTAAACCATCACAAAATAACTTCCCTGACACACATTTTCCATTATCACAACGTTTTGATCCAATAACACAACCTTCTGTCTAAAATCAAAGAAAGTATTATGTCTCAAAAAATTTTGAATAAAACTGAAAACACACTCCATAATAATTTTAAGGCCTAAAATGACATGTTTTGGGCTTTGGAGCACCAGGTCCTATAAAATGACATTTTTTTTAAGTTTTGGAGACCGGGTCCTATAAAATTTGGCAAAATGCAGATTAATCATAAAAAATATTTTTAAACACCAAAAAAAAAATTTCAGCTGAATTAGAAAATTATTGAAAAATACCTTTTGAATTAACGTGAAATTTTTTGGAGCCGAGACTTAAAAGCATTTTAGCCAAGTGGCTAAGCAGGGTACTAAGTACTAAGCAGGGCACTAAGTACTAAGTAGGTTAAAAAATGCCTTCAGTAGTTCTCTCACCTCATACACAATTGAAAATGTATTAAAAATTTGAACAGAACTGATAGACAGATATAATATGTTTATAACTCTCATTAGTTTTTTATGCATTTAAATCATATAGTTTTACTTGGTATGAATAAAGGATTTAACCAGATCTATTCTTTTAAATGTTCCAAATTAAATAAAATTTAAGTTTTGCATGTTCAAAATAAATTATTTTCTATTTATTGGATAAAAGTTTAGGCCTCCTTTTTTCTTTTTTGAAACGATTGAATCAGAAAATAATTTCTAAAAAGAAGTTTATAAATCAACTTAAAATTTAAACCTGACATGAAACAAATCAAAACCATGTTAAAAAGATTTTTTGAAAATTGCTTACAGAAAAAGCTCTTTTACTCAAGTTTAAAAAGTTCAATAAAGTTTACTTAATGCTTGCTGTAAACATTCAATAATTCTTAAAAATCCATTTGACAGAATCTTGAGATTTCACGCAATGCACTCTAGCCATGAAAACACCAGTAATTTTAAATCAAGAAATTAAGAAAAATTAAAATTTAAATTTAAATTAAGAAAAAAAATTAAATTTTCTATAATGTCTATCAAGTTAAACGACCTTAAAAAAATTTTGACAGATATTTGGCACCCAAACAGGCACTGCTATGAAAATGAGAATTGATAGCCACTGCTGGTGTGCTTTTTTTAACTGGTAAATCTATCAAATTCCATAAATGTAGGATGATTATTGTCAAACCAACAGAACATCAGCATGCTACTTCATGACCACTGCTAAGAATTTTAATTTTTACTAAAGCTTTGACTCTTTATTGCATCCGCAACGGTTTCAACATGTTTGGTTGAGAAAAAAATTCTTTTGTGACAGAGTTCTTTTTATTCTCAAAACATGGCAAATTAAGTGGTAAATCACAATGTCTAACTCTTTTGCAATAAAAATCAGATCAATAACTTGAAAAGCTTTTCAGTTTAAAGTAAAACTATAACCTGCTGTAATATTTTTATAATCAGTGATATTATAATTATCATTATTATTGTTATTATCATTATTATTATTATTATCATTATTGTTATTATTATCAAATTAATTTTCATTTTCAATAAATTTGTAAAAACCAAAAATTTCTCATAAAGTTTGTCTAAAGTTACTTGTAATGTAATAGCAAAGATACTTGGAACTTTGTGATTTCACATGATTACTATCACAAGTTACTTTTAAGCAAGGAAATGATAATAAAATAAAATAAATAATAATAAATAATAATGCATAAAGCGAGTCTTAGTGATCCAACAAACCTGGCAAACAAATGTTGTTTCTTTAGAACATGAAATATCATCCCATGAAAATTGTTTTGATCTTACATACATCTCAACACAGTTTTCTTCAATAGACCCTATATTTGGTTCTCCAGGTAACCAACGGAAACTCAACTTTAAGCTTTCAGATAAATCAGCCCATTTAAAGTTTCCTTCTGTATCTCGATCATTTAGACCTACAACAAAAAACAAATCCATAACAGTCACGCTAAGATTAATAACTGGTTGTATAGTTGTGCTGGCAAAGGTCAGTTTTTTTTCCCAAACTATAAATTTAAACAAATTAAAAACTATTTAAGTAATCAATACAATGTTTAAAAAGAGTGAGTTAAAAATATATAGTATATATGTCACATGTATAGAAAAAAACCAAAAAAAAAATCAATCCTGGCTAATCACAAAATTTTATAGTTGGCCTATAAACCATAAAATTTTCAGAAAAAAAAATAACGGTCAGTAAATAAATTTATTATTTTTTTGCCAGAAAAAAATGATTCAGCAAAATTTGGTTTTTGTTTGGACATTAACAGAAATACACTTCAAATTATTATTATAATTATTACAATAATACGTTCATATATACAGTATATATTTCAAAGGTATGTGTTCATGTAGTATTTCACCACCAGAAAATAAACAATGTAATGAAAATACACCTTTAATATGTATGCTCTGTACGTTGTACAGTATTTGTCTCAATTTTGTTTAAAAAAAATCGCACACGGTCAACAAAACAGTATTACAACTCTATTTTTTTTGATTTGCCGTCACATTAAAATAATATCCTATAAACCCACACTTTAAGTAATTATATGTTGAAATATTTGTCTATAATCTAGGAAAGAAATAATATATTGATAATTGTTTGTTTGAAGGTTAAAATTAAAAATGAACTAGAAATGCACCAGAAAACAAACATTGTTTGCCCAATCAATACATTTAGGGTTGTGAATTTTGGAATTACTGGGGGAATACATTTATTTTTGTAAATATATCTTACATATCATTTTTAATTTTTATTAAAATTTATAAATATATAAAATTATCACATAATACATTATCACATAAATACTTTAAATCATTTTTCTATCAGTCGAAACCAGGTCAGCCTTACAACAAAAAATGTGACAGCAAAAAACAAATTCAAAAATTGCAAAGCAAAGCAATTTAAAGTTTAACAACTTTAAACAAACATAATTTTGTAATTTTGTAATCTTCGTAAAAACTAAATAAATCACCCTAATCATATTTTTTGATGAAATATTCCTATTGCTAGTAGCAAAAAGTTGAATGCATGAATGTTTAGTTTTTTACCAAATATACATATATACATATTATATATATACTGTTTTAATACTTTACCATAGCCATAATTTTTTTAAAACATTGTTTTCTCACTTACTGCAACTCCAAAAAAGCAATGGCAGCATTATTCTTATTAATAAAATATAAATCTAGTGAAAGGACTTTTCACTGGATGCCAAACAGCTGGTTTTTTTAATTGAAAATGAACAATTCTGTCATTATTAATTAATTAAAAATTAATTAATCTATGCTTTTTGAAATTTTTATAACGATGATGTTTAATTTTTCTTAAGAAATCAATGCAATTTATAAAAACATAAAACTAAAAGGATATTTTACTTTAATGTTTCATAGCATGGGTCCAAAAAAGCGAAAAATACATGATAATAAGGATGTTCTGATAGAGATATATTTAGTTGAAAAAACAAATTAAATTTGACAGAGGCAGCCAAAATCATTAAAAATATGCGTCAAACTCTAAAAGATCGCATTTCTAACAAATATACTAATGTTAGAACAGGTCAACCTACACAGCTAACAGCAGACGAAGAAATCATTTTAGTGAATTATATATATAATATATATAAATTATATAAAATCCATGGCAAAAGCCAGTCACCCTCTTTCAATCTGCCAAATAAAAAATACTTTGAGAGAGTTTGATAACCTGGATAGAGGTTATTCTAGAGTGTGTAACGAAAGTGTAATGAGGGTGTTTTTCAAAACATATCAGATACTGTTAAAAAACTAAACCTTGAGCACAAGCCTGATCATATATTCAATGTTGACGAATCACCAAGTTAGCATGGCAGCTAGAACTAGTCATAGTTTCTGCAGCATCAAAACATGTGTGCTCTGAACAAAAAGGTACTACGATGGGGTGCTTCACTACATCACTACGATGGGGTGCTGCTCTGCGTCAAGAAATGTTTTACCACCCATGAGTATCTTTATAAATGTTAACCCTTGGGTAGCTAAAATCACATTTATATAAATTTACCAAATGGCTACATTCAGAACGGTTTTTTGAGTGGTTTGATAAAATTTTATTTCAAGGAATAAGCATATTGATCCAAAACTGCTAAGAATTGATGGCCATGCTTGTCACACTACTTATGAAGTTGTGTGTCTTACCAAAGAAAACATTGAAATCCTCCTCTTACCGCCACATAAAAACAAACATATTACAACTTTTAGATGTTAGACTTTTTTGACCTTACTGATGGGTTGAAACTACTATCAGTTACTGGTGGCTATGATCCTGAATAAAACCAATTTTAGTGACATATTAAAGGTAGAATTTGAGAAGACAACGCCATTATCAAACGTAAAAAATGATTCAATAAACGTGATTCAATAGACAAATCAAGATTAATGTGAAGTAATTTACTTCCATCTGAAAGAAAAAAACTCCAATTACTGACAAAAACATTAACACTGCACCTGCCAAATAGAACAACAACACTCCACCTGCTGACAAGAACAACAAGTTAAAGATAACAGAAATACTTCCTTAGCATTTACCAATTGCTGCACATGATTATTCAGCTAATGAGAATGAAGTTACCAAAAAAACGACGCATCAGTATTAGCATCCAGCAAAAGTTTAAAGATCACAGAAAAAAAGCCATCATAAACTGCTAACCTTCTGGCAAAAATGGACATAGCTCCTGCATATTTGTCAGATTATTCTTCCTTCCTCCTCATAAATCAAAACAAAAAACACACGCATAGTAACTAAAAGCCATTTTGTTGTGTCAGCAAAAAGGCCACATACCAACTTTTTGACTTGTCTTCTGATGACTCTAGTGATAAAGAAAGCAAGGAAAACAAGTCTTTTTATGGTGAATGTGAGATGAAGATCCACCTATATCTTAAAATAGAACAAGGAAATAAGTCAACTGGATTCAATGTGAGGAGTGTGACAATTGGTATCACAGTTTTTGTGCTAATAGAAATGATGTTCCTGACAGTAGTTTTGTAAGCAAGCATTTTAAGTATATAATATAATTTATAATGAGTATAATTAAGTGCTGTTCATCTTTATTTTCTTTATATCAATTCTGTTTATCAAGTTTGAAAATAAAAAATTATATCTGTTATTTTCAAAGTATTGCAAGTTTATAAAAAAAAATGAGACTTAAAATTGGACTAACAGTAAAAACAAGGTGTAATCTGCAAGGCCATGTATTACTGACAAACAATCACAATCCAAGCTTGCTGTATTTTTTAGAGCTGGTTTTAAAAACAGACTTTGTTCCTGTGCTTAAGATGTTTGAAAAGCTTCATTTTAAAACATTATAATAAGCAACCTACTGAATTATCAGGTGGTGTTGTCATGTAAGAATTATTAAAGGTGTTTAAAACATTTAAATTACACTACTCTAATAAATGAGATTGAGTGTGATTTAAATTTTTTTAAATTTTGATCACATTTTATTAATGATTATCTCTTACTTTATAGGCCTGCGGTTTTTGTTTTTTTTTCTTGAAAGAAAGCAACAGTGTGTATCATTTATAGTTATTTGTAACATAACACAGATTTATCATTAGCTTGGTTGTGAGATAGATAATTTTGAAATAGAACATGCTTATGACTTTGAAAAATTACAAAGTTTTTCACCCTATTTTGATAGTCTCTATACCTTCAACACGTAACTTAAAACATATCCTGGTTTCTCGTCCTTAAATAGTAAGTAAAGGTGCTCACTAATACAACTTTTTTTTCAAATACCCTATTACAAAAATATTTATAGATTAAAACAATAATCTATTCAATGTCCGTTTACAAATTAGACTTTTGAAATACACCCATGCACACGCTTATTTCTAGAACAAGTGTTATTTAATACAAATTAATTTAAAATAAATATAAATGTATAAATATTTAGGAAAAAACTCATTAAAACTCATATTTTCATAAAAATTCAGCCATAAATATCAACGAAAATATTAATAAAAAAAATTAGAGCCCACAGAATTAGTAATCCTCAAAATAAAAACCAGTATTCCTCAAGGTAAAAATCAAAAACAGCTTTGGAACTTATTTTTACTAATTTAATTTTTAATTTTTTTTTTTTTTTTTGAATAAGTAAAAACAATGTTCCAAAAAACCTATAGTTATACAAATCATGTTTAAGTCTACTTCAAATTAAGTTGGATGTAAATATAACCTGTCCATATCGTTTCTGCATTGGTACTTTTAAACTGGACATATCTTGAAAGAAATAAATTAACTGCATCATCCTGTATCGATACAAGATTTCCGCCATTTTGCTGACAGTGATACTTTGCATCTGTCCATTGCTTTTTCTCTTCTACATATTTATAGCACTTTTCACACCGTTGAGTCCAACCTATAAAATATGGATTCGAATAAAATTTCAATCATTTAATGACCAAGACATAATTCAACCTTATTTCTCTTTATCCATGAATCAAAATAACTAAAAATTTTATGAATAATTTATATAAGTAAATGATTTAGATATTTGATTTTATATAGAAGTGATTAATATTCGATTTGACCATTTACTGCAGATTATATATTACAAAACATATATATATATAAACATTCATCTATAAAAAATCAGTTAGATTTTATTACTGGATGTTATTACTGCCAAATTCAGTTAAGAAATGCTTAATTCTTAAAGGAATTGAAAAAAAAAAAACAGGGATTTCAGATTTTTCATATTACAAATGAAAAACATTTACTAATTAAGTATTTATCACAGAGTTTTTGCCTCAAACGACCAAAAAAAGCGAGACAAGAATGATAAATGAAGAGCGCAAATTTAATATAATTTATATATATATATTAGTT